>JAGQAX010000008.1:24533878-24693694 GCA_019142605.1 Cephalopholis sonnerati | reverse complement strand
ACAGTGAAATACCTCTTTAAAGAATGTATTCAGGATTTAAATGGTTGGGACGTCACCCTTTTTTTCCGCGATTTGTTTTTTCATTTCACAGACAAAGCAAATCAAATCATCAAATAAGTAATTGGCAGATCGATAATAATAAAAAATATCAGGTCGCAGCCACAATGGGTACTGTCACAGACTTGTTATTGGTTTGCTTTCATGTGGCTATAATAACTTCTTTTGATGTGACATTTGAAAGACATTTTTGTCACTCAGCCCCAGCATGATAAATCTGGTGATAAGACCCAGTGCACAGAAATCAATTTTTACTTATGTCTGTCTGCAAAGCCAGAAACGAAAGAGGTCAGAGTTGTGTTTTGATGGGATTATTCTGGACAGCCACGTTGTGCGTACGAGCCATGTAAAGAGTCTGGGAGAGTAATGTGGAAGGCTTATAGATACTGAAAGGTAATTAACCACAAGACTTTGGTTTTATTAAATCTGTTAATCACCAAAAAGTGCGTTGAAATGAGAAGTTCTCTGCAGCCTGTGTCGTCATCCTCCCTCATGCTCGCTTTCAGATTGTGTGGAAGATCCCTCACCCCCGCCCTCCACCCTCTCGTGTTGCCAGAATAATCCATTCCCCTGCCCAGCACTGCTATTGTGCGGTGCATGGAGTGCGCAGCTTTGATGATGTATCCTTTATTTAAAAGCTGCATCTGCTATGGGTAATTAAAAGGACCACTTACTTTGATGATAACAAGTGCCCAAACAAATACGCACACTCTCAAACTGTTGCTCCATCACGCACACAAACACTTTGTCACCGAGCATCTGTAGGCAAACGCACAGCTTCAGCTCCTGCCGCGCATACGTATGCTGTAGTGTGTGTATTAAGGAGATTGTGACATTAGCTAAGCACCCCAGAAATGCATTCTCCATACTCATTATCCAATCAGTGAGGGTCCAGTGAGAGACAAAAAGAGAGGAGAGCAAAAAACACTTAAGCAGCTCTACACCATCCCACCACGATGCAGCTGAATAAGTAAACAAATTTCTCATTAAAAATAAGGCTCAGAATATCAGCACAGTCATACAGTGATTAAACTACAGAAAATGCATCTTAATCACAGAATTTCATCACCGAAAAGTTATTTTCTGAAAATATTCACTGCGTCCTGAAGTGTACAGAGCCAAAAGTGTCGGTTTGCAATGATATAAAATGAAAAGAAGAAGAGGAAAAAACAAAGGAAAGGCAATAAATCCTACCACAGGAGGAGCTGGATTGAAGAAATGACATTTTTGTTTAAAGTGTGATTTATTATTTTATATAAAGCGATTATCAGAATTGTCATTGATTACCTTTCTCTTCATCCATTATTAGATGAATCGTTACTGCTCTAGATAAGTGATTCAACCCAAGTCATCATTGGTAGTTAACAGAGCATCTGAACAAATACACATTCGTATTTGGTGAGCTGAGCGACTAAAGGCAGTGAATTTTTATCATTTTAGCTCAAGAAATGAAATTTCAGAAGTAGCGTTGGGTAGCAAGCTTGTTATTTATTTTATTGTTTTTAATTTAGTCTTTATAACCAGGAAGTCCCACTGAGATTAAAAATCTCTTTTACAAGAGAGACCTGGCCAAGGTAGCAGCCAATCAGAACACATTGAAAATGCAACAAATACAACATATAATACAAAAATCCACAATAAAACAACAACTATTCAAACACAGTGGCCTCTCAAGAAAAACAAGCACATGTCTCTTTCACCACATTCTTCATGATGCCCTTAAATTCATTGATGGATATAATTGTTTCTAATTTTAGATCTTTTTGGAGATTGTTTCATGCCAAAGGTGCAGAGTAGGAGAATTCAGTTATCCCCAGATCTGTTAAAACCCAGGGTACATTATTAAGCAACCACTCTTTAAGGGCACTGACTGAACAACCTACTCACATTAAATCCATCTGTGCCAAATGTTGGTAACTGAAAGCGCATCTGGGTGAAAATGCCGGGTTTAGGCAAGAGGAAGAAGTGTTGCGAAGCACCTAGATGCACCTGGATGCCAGCAATGGAGCTTTTTGGCCAGCCTCCTGGTGCTCAGGGAGCAGCCTGGTTCATTTTCAGGCAGAAATGCCCAAAGCTGGGAGGCTGGTCACGGAGCCCCATTGGCCGCTCTATTGGACGCTTTCTTCTCTTGGCTTCCCACTGAGCCAAAACTTTGGGCATTTGTACTTTTTCTTTTCTCCATTTTTTTAGTAATAGCCTACTGTCACTGCTAGCAGAGCAGACACACATACGCACACATACATACACATACACAAGCAGACAGACAGACAGACAGACAGACAGAAGATTGTGTGATCAGAAAACATCAGAGACACAGAATTGCATTTTTAGTCTACTACCCCTGCAGCTTGTTTAAACAGAATTCAAGGTAGCAGTATGGGTTCAAATGTGACCTGTACCTGACTCTGATCAGAAGTTACAGCTCTGGCATAGCTTGGTTTTTACCTGCTCTAAAAAACCCAAGTGTTTCCAGCTCTCTTTAAACAGAGCATAACGAGCTCTCTGGTCTGTTTTCACGGTAACAACACTTATTGCCATAAGCAGCAGCTTCTGTATTACTCCACTCGCCCACAGTGTCATTTTTCATTTTCCAATTTCCTGGACACTGAGTTTTATGAAACAAGTAAGCATAGGTCAGTAAAATGTCTCCTCAGTAAAATGTCTCTCCTGAGCGGAAATAATTACACCTCAACAGTGATACTTCGACTCTTTGCACTTTGTCGGCGCACTTTGACGCTAATAATGTCCAGGTGACTACATAGTGGCTTGAGGGAATGTATGGAGAGTGTGAGGAGAAATGTCACACCCTTCACTGAACCCTCTCTCACACATCTGGAACATTTGGCTTTTTATATCTCCCCACACTCTCTTAACCTTTGCAGAGATCATTACAGATGGTGTCATTGTCTCTCTCTGTGATAACATCCCACTCCCTTTGTCTTTGGTGGATTTTTTTTCTGCTTCTTTTGTCTTTTTTCATGCTTTACTTGATTGGCTAATTATCTGCCAAACACACTGATGTTTGCACCCTGGATTTTTGCTTGTTTGTTAACATTTTTCACAAAAATTTGAATAGATTTCAGTTATTTTTTCTTGTGATGTTATGCCAAAAAAACAAGTAATTAGTTTTTGATCTGGACCCAATAATTGTGGCCAGCTCATTTGAATGTATTTGCATAGGATTTTTTTGGATATAATTGCACATATTTGCAGTCACATGGAGCATTAATGATATTAGCATGAAGCAGAGAACCAGTCGATTTCACGCAGGGTCTTACTTTGCCCTTTCTGCTGTCATTAGACCACAAGAAAATTAAGGCAAAGTCCACACATACACAGGTATCTTTTTCACCATTCATTCTCAAAAAAATGATCCCGTCCACATAAGTAGTGTTATAAAAAAAAATCTATGTGCAAATAAAAAGACAAGCAAAGGGCTGCTAAGAGCATGCCAAAAGGACAGGTGGCGATATAACCCAAAGGGACCCCCTAAAAAGCAGTATTTCACCCACATGGGTGTGATTTTGTTAGACTCAGCATTGTACACTCCACTGAGCTCTGTGACCGTCTGAGCCCGTGCTCTGAGTAAGAATGTTGAACCAAATCCTGGAATATTTCAGTTTGATGAAAACTGAACTGCTTGTTTGGGCTGGACAACTACTGGTGCCAGATACTATACTACCCACATATTTTCCAATATTACATTGTGATGGTTAATTTGAGAATTTATGTGCAGTCAGGTGGAAGACTTCTGTAGTTTCAACAGACTGCTTAGACACTTAATGTTGAGTGGTTTGCACCTTTGTGGAAAAACCATGGCTCTATGGATAAAACACACATGAATTCTGATATGACCATTCTCACAGTGTCACACGGCTAGTGATTGGATATCTATGATTTAGGATGACCATAGATTGTAAAAAATAATGGACGTAACTACTTTGAAGTCACGCATTAGTTTTTGAACTCCTCGACGCCTGAAGTTCGGCATTACGCCCGCCGCCATCTTGGTTTTTTTTGTAGCCAGAGGTGACCATATTTGGGTGAGGGGGTGGAGCTGTGAAGGAGCGATGGGTGGATCTGACCAAGAAGCCGAGGACTGTCCGCAGACAGCCTTTAACTTAAAGCGACCCCCCCTTAATTATGCGTAACTGAAAGCCTTGATAAAATGTAAACAGGTGAGTTCTATCAAATTGGACCCCCTGTGCAGTTTTAACATGGGTGTCTATGAGGACTGATTTGACTGGCATCCGGAGCCCACCTCAAGTGGTCGTTCAGAGAACTGCGGTTTTTTGCTTGGCTTCATTTTTCAGCCCTGAAGTCTGCCGCTCGAGGAGCACATATGAAAGTGGCCCAGATCTGATTGGAAAATATCAGATTCATCACTGCTGCCCATCATAGCTTTCTCTTTACCGAGAGTGACTGTGAAACAAGGAAAGGGTGTTGGGGGCATACTGGGTGAAGCCTAATTTGTGACCGGGCTGTTCTTACATTTGGTTTCATCCTCCTGCAGTAGCTAAGTCTTGTCTCCCAGCAGGCAAACTTCAAAGTATTTAAGACACAGGCACAGTAATGTATTAAACATCAAGACACTGAACGTCTGGTGAAAAATATTACCTTCAGTCTGAGCCTTGCCTTCGTTCCACTAGTGCCCGACAATGGCCTACTGCCGTTTTGAAACATTGAACAAGTAAGACTGATTGGTAGCAAGATATATTGTGCAGGCATTCATTTTCCTCTGGCCTTTAATCATCGTGACACATTTTGTTCACCCGTTCTTTGTCTTCCTCTAGGTATTTGATGGATGGAGCAGAGTCGAGTTCGGAGAGCGAAATGGAAGAGGACGACCAGAGTGAAGAGGAAATTAACACAAAGGTGAATTTGTTGTTTTAAGTGAGCCTATAAATGATCCAGTTTGTAACAGTCAGTTTTAACACACTGTCCACGCTGTCCTCACAGACTCCGCAGAAGCAGGAGAGACAAGCGACCCCCAAAAAGACACCAGAGAAGAGGAATGACGATGATGAGTATGCTGGCTCCACTGATGTGGATGAACCAGGTTTGAATCAAACTACTTTAATAGAAAGTCCCACTGTGAAAAAATATAATTGAACTACCTTATGATCCGCTTAAGATTCAGTCAGCGTCAGCATCGCCACTTCAATAACTCCACACTTCTCTCCTTATTTCTTTGTGCACTACAGAAACTGTTGTCGGGATAAAAGAGAAAACCATTGTTGTGACAAGTGGCTACAACAGTCTGAAATTGTGCTTTTCTATGGACGTATAGTTAAAGTTAATCTGACACAGGCAGACAGACAGGGTGGACTGATGGGGGAAGGAGTGGGCAGTCAGCCCGCTGAAAAAGTAAAACAGAGAAAATTGAAGAGTGACAGTCAAGACCAAAGAGGCACTTGAAGTTCCAGTAGAGTTTGAGTGGAAAGTAACAAACAAAAAATGTGCACAAAAATAAAATCACCTGACTGTTGAAGGTAAAAAACAAACATTTTCTTATGAGTCATGTAGGCCAATTTAATAATTTCAGTGCACTTAAAAGTCATGTTGAACTTACAGGTAACATTTTGGGTTATGTACTATAAATGCTCAAATAAAAACTGCCAATAATAGCCAAACAAACAAAGTCCCAAAAAGACTAGGTAGGTAGACTATCAGAGCAATAATGCAGTCTTACCATGCTCGCCACACCACTGAGTATCTTTTATGTCTCAACTGAGACACTGTTCTCCATCACTGATTATGTCTTAACAACAACAGATTTCTTTAAATTTTGTCCAGAAATTAGTATAATTTAATTATATTATTATTAAATCATTAATTACTTTATAATTAAAGTTTGCTCTGCGCCACATATTTGTGAAACATTAACATGATAAGATCATAATTATAAGTAACAGCAGCTTAACATCTGAAGCCTGTAGAAAAACAGAAACAAAAAAAATTGCTTTTAATTTTTTTTTAATTAATCCCTTTTTTTTGTTTGTCTGAAACTCGTGTTTATCGCTCTCAGTTTGCTAAAATTACAAATTGAAACAGAGAACACCTAAACTACAGTTTCTTGGGGTCATTCACAACAAATAAATTGCAATGAATTAGAAGATACAGGAAAACACTATTTCTTTGTCTCAGAGGTGAAAACAACTAATACCTAAAAGTTCACAGCCACAACCTGATGAGTAAAGCAGAAATTAAGTTATATATATATATATATGTATATATATATGTATTTATTAGGGCTGCCCCCAACTATCTTCCTAGTTGACCAATAGTCATCATTTAGAGCCATTAGTCGACTAGTTGGCATCTTGTTTACAATATTAATTTAATTATTATATATTATGGGCGGGGCAACACAATGGTTTGAGTTCAAGGTGTGAGAAAGAATAGTATCAGTAACACTGTTAACACTGTGCTACATCACAGAGAAATACAAAACCATACTAATGAACCTTCATTAATATAGGTCTATATTTTATCTACAAGTGCACATCACACACTGAGCGAGCCGCCTGTTAATGACGCTGTCGGCAAAGCAGTAATGATTGTGCTAAGTGGCTAATGGGCATGTAGCTACTTCCATGTTTCAGATGATACGTCATGTTTGTAGTCGACCAATGAAGATGAGTTTACATATCACCTTGGGTTCATCCTTCACCTTCTCAAAATGATCCACACTTTGGATTTCCTGCCCGACATGTTATTAACTAGCCTGTGTAATAACCACAGGTACCAGCCCTGTTATGCTGCGTCTTTAACCGCCTGAACTAGCATTTGCTAGTTCAGGCGCTGGGCGCTGCTCTTGTGCCTTTTTTGTGCCAGCTCTCAAGAGCCCAGTGGCAGGTTGCGTCTCAGGTTGCTAATCAATCATATCATAGCCTATTTACCTGAAATCCAGAGTGCAGAGCTGATCTTCTTCCAGGAGCTGTTTATAAGTGTGTAGGCCTATCGTCCGTAGGACAGATGTAAAGCTCTGGGTAGCCCTGCACGAACATGATCAACTTTTCCATATTTATTAGGCTGAATATTTGCAGAAGAAGGGAAAGATATCTGTCGACTGTGATTGGTTTTTGACTCCTGTCTGACTGCTGAGCGTGACCACTTCCTGCGCCTGTCCTTTCAAATGAAATTCCCACATGGTCCAGTCATATAGGTTTTGATTTATTTTGACAAGGCACAGCTCCTAATAGAGTTTCACCTTTGTTTTTTGTTTTTCTTTTATGCGAATTAGCAAGCCCTTAATAGCCCTAATATATATATATATGTATAAGATCCAACAGCTGAAGAGTAAGTGGCTGTGACTCATGGGAAGTGATTCATTCTAACTAAGGAGGGAGAAGAGTAGGGTAGCACTGGAGCTGAAGAGGAGTGAATGAATTGAGAGGGGCAAGGGGACAATGTGAGGGCCCACGATTAGATAAAAGGATCACCTTTACAAAGCACTTGGAAATGTATGAGTTGATAACGCCACCGTGAAAAGAACAAGAACAATATACGTACTGTAGATTCTGTCTGAGGGCGAAGCAAGAATAGAGGAGAGATGCAATCACTGTGAAGGGACTTGTGCATGATTCTCATTTCTATGTTAATGCGAGGCCAGAAGTAAAGTGCCGAGGTGCATCGGTGAGGCGACACAACAAGCACTGACCCAACAAACACACACAGGGGGAGACGGCATTTTAATTAGACCTGCTTCTCTTTTGCCCCTCAACAGCACAGGATTGTATGATAATGTGAAGTGCTGCCAACAAAGTTTTATCCTTTGAACTGCTGGTATGTTTGTCATAGAAAAATGGATTCATCTGGTATGTTCCTCTGGCTGCTGTGCACAGTGGAAATTTCAGATCCATTTAAAAGAAATATAGAAAGCAGATTTAGTTATTTGGCATTTGTGTATATATATAATTTGTTTTAAGATTCAGGGACAGTTGACCCAAAATCAAATCTACATATTTTTCCTCTTCCTTTTAGTGCTATTTATCAATCCAGATTGTTTTGGTGTGAGCTGCAGTGTTGGGGAGGTGTCCTTCTGTGCGTTGATACAGTTGCCAGTTGTAGTTCAGTAGAAAGAAAATACTTCCTACATAAAACTGCTCATAACAAGGTCTGTGGATTATCTTGAGTAACCGGGTCAGGATTTTCAGAAAGAGCTGTTGAGTTTTTCGAATTGATTTTTTTATTGCTGCTTTGAGCACCACAAGCCGAGTGCCATCTAGTTCCATTATCTGTGAGAGAGGGCAGACATCTCTATAGCCGATATCACCAACGCTCAGCAACTCACACCAAAACAATCTAGATTGATAAACAGCACTACAGGTATGAGAACTTTACTCACTTTAAGGCTGGAGTGCAGTGATGGAAATCTAAGGTACAGGCATATAGCAGCAACCTTGAGCTGATATAGTAACCTATAAATATATATAACATATCACACAAACTTTTTTGCAAGGCCTTCTCCAGCATTAAAATAAGCCAGATACGTCAGCTCTTTAGGTTAATTTTTTTACCATATTGACAAATAAACGCTTCACTTCACAGGAGGTGGGGGTGAGGATTCTGCCGTGGACACCGAGGACGAGCTGCAGAGGTAAACAAAACAAAATGATGTCGTTGAAGCTGTTAGTAATATTGATGTGGACGGGTTTGTTCTTCCGTGTAATTAAAGGTTGTAGACTTGATCTGTGCTCTCTTGTTGCCCCACTAGTAAAAAAAACCATCAGTTAATTTTAAAGTCAGCAATTCTTCTTGGACTTGAAGTGACTTTTGATTTATAATGACACAATAATTACACAATATGTAGTTTGTAGTCTCATTTTTTTAGCTGTATAATGTTTTTTCTTAAAAGATGATCTCTGAGAAAGCAGAGATCAAGTTTATTTTCATATACATCTACAAGTACAATTTTACATTCAGATGCAATCCAATGCATCTGCCCTGGCTCTTCATGTCTTTAAAACTATATCTAAATAAGAATAAATTAAACCCAACAACAATAATAAGAGGATGACTATGGTGATGTGGTGGTTAGCACTGTCGCCTTACAGAGAGAGGGTTTGGGGTTTGAACCCTGTTGTGTGAAGTTAGCAAGTTCTTTTGGGTCTTTTCTTGGTTCTCTAGCGTCCTCCTTGCTGTGTATCCTGTGCGTCCTGTAACACTGAGTTATTTAAGGTGCTTTCCATTCAGTAATCTAACTGAAAACTGTCTATAGGTGTTTTCCAACCAGAGGAACTTCTGTATAGTTCTCAAAATCCCTCTTTATGTTGTGTCTGCACCGTAAGAACTGGGAACAAGTCCAGTTCTTAGAAAGCCTTTTTTTGGGACTGTTTCATCTCCTATTTCAAAGTAGGTACTCTCCCAGCACAAGAAGAACCATGAGTAACAAAAGTGTTTTTTGATTGGTCAAATACAGCCAATGTCGCACTGGCAGCTGTCCTTTCTTTTCTTTTTTTAAAAAAAAAAAAAAAAGACTCAGATCAGCCATATAAACAACAGGAAACACAGATAACAGCATGTAGCGAAAAATTGGAAGAAAACATGGACAAGTGGACTGACAGTGGAGTCCAGGCTTTACTGAGTGTACTGAATATGACAATACAATGTGATTTTTGGCCAGCTTACAGTACCTTACATCACTTCAGTGTTTCTGTTGGTGGTGCGAATGCAAACAGGAAAAAATCTCCTGAAGGCAAGTAGTTCTTGGGGGAGCTTCCCAGTGGGCAGTTCTCTTAGGGAGTGCCCAGAAAACACCTTTTGAGATGGCTGGTACGAGCTCTGATGCTCTACAGGTGTTAACCTGAGGGCAGGAATGAGCTGTGGCTGGTGTCCTCAATTTGTTATTGTTCTCCCTAGCTGTGTGTGGTCTTGTTCCGTCAGGTTGCCAAACCACACCAGTATACGACTAGTAAGGATGCTCTGTATAGTAGCCCAGTTGACCAGGGTATTTGTTGTGCCTGTATCTCAACACAGCTGGTGTTTAGAGACCTAGAGAGGGAGTATGGGTGCCCAAGAATCTGATGTCATTCACAATTTCAACAGGGATATTGTTGATGTAATCTTGCGGCTGAAGGCTTTGGCTGGCTTTAAGGTTAGATTCATACTGAAATATGGCACTAAAGAAATGAGAGGTTATTATCACCAGACTGTGCGGTCGTCCTCAGTTGTGTGGAGCTTTTTAGCATCTGTCAGCTCATCGCTTTGGTTTTACCACCTGCGGCTTCTCGTTTCAGTCTCACTGCTCTAATCAGCGTTGTTTCCAGTAAAGAAGGTCTGAAATCTCTCTGTACTCTACCTGCTCAGCACTGAACAGCAGACAGACAAAGTTACCAGAAGAAGAACATCATGAAACATTTATCAGCTAAAGAGCCATTTATTTCCCTCAGGAGCTGATGGAGATTAATGTTTCTCTTTGTCTGCTGGATCTTTAATTGGCAGCATTAGGGCATGTGCCCACAGTGGTTTTTTTCTTTCGCCGAAAAGGGGTGACTACACACTTAACAACAAACTTACAATGCATATGGTGACAAAGGCACAACACTCACTGGCCACACGTAGTGTCTGGGTGATCTGCTACGATCTGCTTCTGTCTTTATTGTGATAGTTTCTAACTGACACGCCATACAGCTCAGGATAGACAGTGAGGGATTGGCTCTGATCATACCAACATCTTTATAAAATGTTCATGGATTTTCAGCTAGAAGTGCTCGGAGCAGCCACAAGAAAGCAGCCCACAGAAAAGGGACAGCGCCTTCTCTATAGGCAGCCGCATATGCTCTCTCCTCATTAGCAGCAATTTGAAAAAGATGCTGGCATGCTATGTGGGCACATGCCCTGACATGTCAGTTTTGTGTTAACAACTTGTTCACTGCCCCCAAGTGACCAAAAGTTGTTTTGAACTGGTTTTCCTCTGAAGATGATCTTGAATAAAAGCTCACTCATACAAAAATGACTCACCACTAAATTGCCACCAGACTGGTGGTGAAGCGTGTATTCATACCAAAATATGAAACTAAAGAAGAAGAGCAGACAGTAGTCTTTAAAAGAGCTACTTTTGTACGTGTACTTGTCAAGCGACATTAATTAGAATTCTTCTTTCTTTTATAAGGATATGGTTGTATTTAATCCACTAACCCACTACAGTCTGATGACCTATATATAGTGATTATACAACAGTGCAATATTTACCTTAAATTTTCCCTTAACAGAGATTCATCAGCTTTATAAATATGACATCTGTATTGCCCTGCCAATGTAAGTGTGACTGCCATTAAAAGAAGTGCTCAGACAAGACAAAAGAAACAAAGGCGACAAGCAGAAAGATTCCCTCTATTGACAGCCAGGCAGGCATGGAGCCATGTAGCATCAAAGATACAACAGGTCCTTACCTGCTCTTGTTACAGGGTGGAGAACGAGAGCAGACAGAAGAAAGCGGCAGCACAAGGGAAGACGGTGAACCAGGAGGATCCATACGGGGGGTCGACAGATGAAAACACAGACGCTGAGGCTGAGGAGGATCACCCCATCCCTGAGCTACCAGGTATGTCTCCCTTTGTTCTTGTCTCCGTGTCCTCCTGTCTCTCTTTGTCTGTTCCGATCACAGGAACAGATGTCCTCCCTTACTCGTCGGACACTGTGAACACAGACAGAAACTAATTGGGTGGCTTCCTGCCTTTCAGGAACGCCACACACAAACGTCAGCGTGTGTACTGTTTTCCTCTGTTTTCTTTGGTGCTTTGCTCCTTTCTCAGCTTTTTCAAAGAGCACCTGTAATTACTCCTCCTACATGTTGTGGAGTCATCAGTTGCACTCTCCTGCTTCTCTCTCCTCCTATTTTCTCATTTCTTCCAGACTTCCTGAAAGGAAAGCACTTTTTCCTCTACGGTAAATTCCCTAACAACGAGAGGCGCCTACTGTTGAGATACATCGTTGCCTTTAACGGGTGAGAAAAACGTCTAAAAGTAAGCCATTACTATTTTTATGTTGTAAATGTTTGTATAAAAACATGATGTTGTCTTTGCTCCAGACTGATTGAGGACTACATGACAGAGAAGGTGCAGTTTGTGGTGACCAGTGAAGGGTGGCACGACTCCTTTGAAGACGTGAGTTGAGTCCTCGCTTGTTTCTCCCTAATAATGATGTCTAACACAAGCTTAAGAACATGAACCTTCCTGTGTTAGTGGGGCCCTGACACACCAAGCTGACGGCTGGGCGGGTCGTGAGTGTCTGTGTCCGTAGTTTTTACGGTGTGGTCTGCACTGTTGGTGCTAGTCGGCCCTTGTTAGATTTTTTTTTTCAGCATGTTAAAACAGCATCAGGGACAACAGGGCCTGTCTGAGAATGATTGGCAGTTTGGCAGTACTTAAATCTAGAAAATGAAAACAAGGTAGCATGTAGGCTGTGTCAGAGAAAACTGTCTTACAATCCCTCAACTGGAGCGATGCGCAGCCACATTCAACTCTAGCATTTGGATGTTAACCTGCATGGAGCAACATCTGCTGCTGCAAGCGGTTCTAGCCACACTCAGACCAATTTGACTGAGTTTACCCGGAGATGCTGTGATCCCACCTGGTCTGAGAAGATAACGCAGCTCATCACGATAGCGACCTCGCATGATATGCTTCCACTTGACTTTGTTAAAGGTCAAAGCTTCAGGAAGTAATTGGAATATGTAGAGCCTGGATACACCGTGCTGGGATGCATATTGATAACGTCTAGGCTGGAGCACTTTCACCATAAAATGAGTGTTTTCCTTTTTTTCAGGCTAGTCGATGAGTCTTAAATAAAATTCTCATTTAGTTGCCTGGAACATCCCTAGTCGTTACCACAGCGGCCATGGGCTTGATTCCAACCCATGGCCCCTTGCACTCTGGATCTGTCCTGTCTAAGAAAGGCAAAAATGCAGAAAAAAAATATCTTAACAAAAATAAATCATGAGGGCACGAGATCAAAACAAACGTGTTGTATTAGGTTAAAAAAAGAAAATTCAGCCATTGATCTCTTTACCAAAAACAGGTCCTAATTATTAGTGTCCCTGTTCCCCTGTAGTGCACAGTGAATATCCTTTGTTTTTCATCATGGGGTTGTGTTGTTAATGTGCTAACTAGCGTCTTGAATCCTCCCAGTCGGCCCTCTGGTTTCCCTTTTTGATGAACACAGCCCACTGCTGCCTGCTACTATGGAGAGTTATTTCCTCTCATGCAGGCCTGACGGTACGTGCTAGGCGGCCGTTGTCTTGAGTCTCTGCGGTGTCTTCAAATGAACTTTCTACTTCCCAGATGTCAGTTTGGTGTGTCTGGGACTTAAAGCACGATTGTACAAAGTACACTGCTGAAAATCTCTTTCAAAAAGTCCAGAGAGAGAAAAAATACAGAGACTTCTTAGACATTTTCTTTTAACCAGCCAGCACTCAGTTCATAAGGTATAATCAAATAAAAGCATTGGAGCAAATTGGGAACCTGAGTATTTCAGCTCTGCCAGTGAAAATGTAGCATAGCATAGCAATGTAGTTTTGGGACCAAGTAGCTTTTGAATCTGTTTGAAATTGTGAGTCAGAATTGGTTTTCAGCCATTTGAGAGCCTTGTTAGCATTCAAAGTAGAAGTTTAAGTTTAAGAATCAAAGCTTTTAGTTCGTCAGAGGCTGTATACCTCTTGGTATCTGTGCATTTGTAATTCAATAAGAACACTTGATGACCTCTCTGTTCCTCTTGCTTTCACTCTCACTTCCATCACAGGCACTGATGGAGAACAGCAATCTGAACTTTGTCAAGCCTGCGTGGATTTATGCAATCAATGAACGACAAAAGCTACTGCCCTATCAACCCTACTCTGTCGTCCCCTGAACAGCACGCTGTATGTACACACCAAGATGTGCACAGACAACATTTCAACACTTCATATCCAGACCAACAGGGAAAGCCATACATACATTTCTTTTTCTTTTTCAGATTCACTGCTTCACCTGCATAAAAGCTAGAGACCCATTACAGTTCGTTAATGCATTTACACTGACTTTATACTTGCTATTCATGAAATGTCTTCAGTCCTCAGGTGTTTTCAACACAGATGTTCTCAGCTTTCAGCCAAGATGAGAAAACTTTCTTTTTTAATGGTATCTGTTGAGGTAAACGTTAGGATAAGGTTTAGATTGATTATTAGCTTTATATTTGAAGGTTGTTAGGTTTAGCTTTGCAAGGAAGTAACATCTTCATCATCATCAGTGTGCTGCTCAGCCACTTTGAGCTAAGCACACTCTCTGATTCGGGACTTGCTTGAATTCTCTGGACCCTGTGCTGCAGCTTGCTGCGGCTCACCTTGGCTACCTCAGGCTCTGTCTGGAAATGAGTTATCATCCTGTCCTGACTGCCAGCGGCACTGATAAGACTCTGACTTGTGTAAGCGGGAAGACCATTATGAGACCAGCCCAAAGTCGGGTGAAAGGTGCCATTTATTTAAGGCTGCAGCCACCAAATGCAAAAACTGGAACAACTAAACCTATGAATGAAAAATAAATTCTGGGGGACTGTTTGCTTTTCTCCTTTTATTTTATTAAAATGCCACGAGTGGGGGAAGTGATGGATTTCTTGATGTTAAAGTTTGATGACTCTCAGTTTGTGGTTTGGTTTTATTCATGTTTGCTGAATTAATATTACAAGAGATGGACTTGCTCGACAGATGTGAGGACGTAAAACGCACGTCAGCGGTTTGCGTCACTAGAGATTTCCCAAAATGCTTCTTAAGACACGAGGAGGTGACACGAGGCTTACCGTCTGCTCGCTTGTCCAAAGCAGCTTGTTTAAGTCTCTTGTCTCAAACTTTTTTGTTCTTAACTTACTACTTAATTATTTTGTCTAAATAAAAAATAGATTTTTAATTAAATGCGTTGTTCTCATTTTTATTCATCAAACTGTCTTTGCACTCAGCTGCTCTCATCCCTTCCTCTCTGTGTATGCAGCTCGAGAGCCACTCTCTTGCTTTTCATTCCTTCTCTCATCTTGAGCGCCTTTCTCCTCTCTCTAATTTACTTCTCGCCCTGTTTCGCGCCCCGGAGCCACCGGGTCTTCTGCTCTTCAGTCAAGGGGATTAGAAAGCAAGAATGTAGACGTGAGACAGGGAGAGGGGCGTTGTGGCGGTTACAGGGGGGAGGGAGGCTGCAGGAACGATGGAGAGGTTTGGACGTGGTTTTTTAAGTAGCCAACAATCAGACTATTATTGCTCATTTTGTGTAAGGTGAATTCACACACATACCAGCAAGTGTGAGGCATGTTAGTACCGACTGCCGCAGCCCTTTACCTGGCGCTGATTTGCTTTTCATAAATGGGTGAGTGCAAGGTCAAACCCATTCAGGTCTGGAAGCAGGAAAATTTACAGCAGCTAACAGCGTCATCCTGATACGATGTCATATTTCATTTAAATGCACATCTGTCATGGAGATGGCTGAGAGGATGAGCTGCTTTCAAATTGTCCCATTTGACAAGTCGACTTTGTTCAAACAGCAGAGTTTCCACCTTATTCTTGTCACCGTGGTCTCTTCCAGTCAGATTTATTCCTCGCTCTTTGCATTTTTATGTCTCCCATGAATCTTAGCGATGACCTTGACTGACTGTTAGATAGCCAAACATTGTTTGACTCTGTAGTTGTGACGCTCATTATCGTTGGCACCCGGTGTTGGGTGTCTTCGACTGATCGATGTTTTTCTTTAATTGCTGCTTTTTTATCCTTGTTTTCCTTCTCTCTTGTCGTCGTGCTGTTTCTCCTGCAGTAATGACTCAGAGTGGGTGAACACGTGGAAAAAGTATTTTGTGTTTTATAGTTCGAATTTAGAGAATTATTTGTTTCACTGTGACCTTCGAGGCTTTTTTTCGGTCGGTCATTAAATGTACTTTGATTCAATGTTAAAACATTTCTGAAGGGGCTGGATACTTTTTATAGGCACTGCACATTAGGCGAAGGACTGAAGCTCAATGCAGCTTACTTCCTCAACACAACCACTTCCTGTTAAACCCACTGAGGTTTGGATGAGCTATTCAGTACTTTGGGATCAAATTAACTTTTGTGCTAGAGCTATATTTCAAAGTTTCTGTATGACATCTTTCAGTCAGAAGAAAAAATTATTTTTCCCTCGCTCTGTCTGTCAGCCAGCATTGTCATGCAGGTGCTGTATAATGTAAGAGAGAAAGTGAAAGGTTATTCACACTGAATTTTAATTTAAGTGTATTGATGAACAGGCTGACCTCATGCATTACCCGGATTACTAAGCCGGTTCAGTCAAAGGATCAATTGATGTACTCTGCCCCTGAGAGCAGAAATATTTTTCCCTGGAAAGTTCAAATGCTGCTGCAAATTCAAACGAGGGATACCTGATGGCTTGGGTTGTTGTAGGGGTGAGCAAGATCAAATGCTGCAAACCTGTCTGGATGGAAGGAGTCTGGCTGTTTTTCCAAAGGTCCAAATTGAGCCAAGATGGCTTCAGTGGAGGATGGATGGAGAGTTTAAAATGATGGTCTGTAAAAATGAACACAACTTTTAATGTAAAGTTGATTTGTTAGGATTGTTTGCCTCATGTTGATCTCTAGAAATACTCATACGCTCATGTCAGCTGACCTGGGGCTCCTGGCTGTCCCACGCTACAGACTCTCAGCTCAGGGGTGATCTCGCCTTTGCTGTGTCTACCCCCAAACTGTGGAACAGCATCCCCCTCCCAATCACATCTGCCCCCACCATTGATGGTGGCATTGATTGGTTTAAGTCCAGGCTCAAAACCTGCTTTAATTCATCAGCATTTGAGTCATCCTGATGCGTGCCTGTGTGTGTTGTGTCTCTAAACGCATGAGCTGTGTACCTGACACTTAAGTTGCCTCTCATGTATGTGTTTTCAGCATTTCATTCCTTCTGTACAGCACTTTGGTCAACGTGAGTTGTTTTTAAAAGTGCTCTATAAATAATTTGAGTTGAGGGTAAAAGTAGAAGTCATACATTCAAACTAAAGCAATGTACAAAAGAATTAGCATCAAACTATATTTTTAGTGCCAAAGGTAAAGGACTCATTATGCAGAATAGCCCATCTCAGTAAAATATATAAGCTACTATAATCATTGATGCATGGATGTGTTTATCATTTTAATGCTGTAGCTGGTGAAGGCGGAGCCAATTTTAACTACTTTATATCTTTCTGGCAGTTTAATCTATAATAACACACTATAAGTTATTTGTTGGGTTTAATATTAATAATCTGAATGTGTGTAGTGGGCCAACTAAGGCTGTAAATTTAGTGTAGTGGACTAAAATGCCTCTGAAATGCAGTATCAGCGTAAAACAAAATGGTGATACTTAAGATATTTATTTGTACAGCACTTATCTAAAGAAGGTGCTTCACAGAGTGCATGAAAATAAGACGATAAGATTACAGTAGAACAAGGGAAATACAACACAAAAGTTAGCAATCAGGTATTACAAGGAAAAGCTTTCCCGTAAAAATATGTTTTAAGCAACGATTTAAAAACAGGTAATGTGCGTAATCTCAGCCTAATCTCCACAGGCAGATTTCCAGAGGCTCGGGGTCTTGATGGTAAAAGCTCGGTCACCTTTAGAAACCAACCCTTATCTAGGGATGACTAGCGAGAGTAGGCTTTAGGATCTCAGGTAACGACTTGGAGCACAGGTAGTCAGAAGCTCAGCTATATAACTGGAGGCTAAACCATGCTGAGCTTTAAAAGAATCTCAAAATCAATTTAGAAGTACAAGTACCTTGAAAGAGTGCTTACAAGTACAGTGTTTGAGTAAATAGCTACTTGCTTGTTTACCACTGTCATTGTCACAGTTGTTTTGTCAGGTGGTGTCAATCAAACTGACATTAATGACATCAGTGAATGTGTTGATACGTAGTCCGGCTGCACCTGTCTGGACATCTGCTTTGCTCTCTTGTCGCAGATATCATTGATATTTTGATCAGACTCTCTTCCTCTCCGCTCAGGTTTTCCCTTTGGCCCCAGCTATCAGTGATAGTAATGTCACCAGCCTGAAGGACGGTGCCACTGAGGTTTCTTTTTATGATTCATTGTTAAATATGACAGCTGTGACAGTTTCCCTGCGTGATGTCTTAAAATCAGTTTTGCCATATGGACTCATTTAGTTCTGTTCAACTCCAAATGGCGTAACATGTCTGGAGCTTTGTTTTTTCTGTTCGCCATTAAAGGTAATCCATCACGCTAAATGAAAAACTGACAACACATTGGCCACAAAGTTTCATCAGAGCATTAATATCAGACAGGAATTGTACATTTTAGACATCTGCTGCATTTTGCTTCATATAAAAGTTCAGTTGGTCAAGAAAATGATTTAAACTCATGTCATGAAACTGCTCTTCATATGTATAGTGTGTATTTATGAAGAGCAGTTTTATGCATAAAGTTTTATTCATTTTGAGGTAAAAAAGGAAAAAATCATGCCAGTGCACTTTAAACTGAAACTTAATTAGAAGTGTAGGCTGATAATTGAACACTATTTCAGTGAAATACACTATAGCCTGTGTTTAAATGGGGCTTAGAGGCTCTGTAAAGCTAAGGTACCGTTCTTCACCTATCAGCAGAAGGTGTGACTTCATTTATTTGTTTATTTTTCATTTGGTTCCTCCCCAAAGCTACGAATATTATTCCTTGAGCCTCCCTGAGTGAGTGGCAGATTATGCGTGATGCTCACTCCACCATAAATTAGGCTAGATATTAGATTTTTAAAACCTACCCTTTGATGTTTGAAAGTTAAAAGTTGAGGACAAAATACTGGAGTTGAAAGAAGCCTGAGTTTTCCTCTCTTGTCATGCATGGTGGTTTGTTAGTCTAAATAATTAATTTTTGGCCAAATTTTAATTTAGATGAAGAATAAAATGATTTTGGTTAAATATCACTAAGCTGAGATTTGATTGTTTTTTTCTGACTGAAGAGTTTGCTGCACATGATGTGTCCAAGGCCGTCGGAAATTTGGAGATCCAATGATAATTTCTGTTTTTACAGTTTCTGGCTGCGATGACTGGTGTAATTTTGGTGATTGTTAAAGGAAACATGCCTTCCAAACCTACTCAAATATGTTTTCTTGAAAAATTTTCAGTAAAATAAATACAAAATACAACCATTTAAATTTTAATGCTCCTCCCCTAAGCCAAAACCCAACAATGTCAGGGAATTGTTGTAATAAATGACTGAAAGTCTCGTCAGTGGCAGGGAAAGTGTTAATTAGATTAATTTTTAAATTACTTGACAGCCCTAGTTTAAATGATACGGGTAATTAGCAGACAGATGTACGTTTACCTTGTAAAAAATTGTTTAATGTAGTGTAAATAGTTTCAGAGTAACTGAGAGAAATGCAGAAAGTGTTGCAACCGTCCCCGGTCTCCCCTATTTCTCAGACCTGTTCCTTTTACGCATAAACCGTGATTGTGTTTGGCTCCATCTCAGCCAATAGCATGACAGCATCTCCAGCGCTTTGAGAGCATCTCTGCCCTCATCATTTTTTTTCTTCAACTATAAACAACTGAAACTCTGCAGGAAACCTCCTCGTTCTCATTTCCTCTCCAGCTATCTCCATCTATCCTCCTCTTCCTCCACCACAGCTCTGTTGCCTCCCGCCGCGCTGACCCCCGGCTCCACCGCCGACCACTGACACGACAGCGGAGGAAACTATATGACAGAGGAGCGGGGGCTTCACCACTATCTGTGTGTGTGTGTTAGTGTGTGTGTGTGTGTGTATGTGTGTGAGCGGACCGTCCACCGGCTGACTGACCGAGGTCAAGGTGGGAGGCTCGGCTGTAAATAGTTGGAGGGATGCTGCAGCCTGACAGCCACTTTACCGCCCGGTGTTGTTCCTGAGAGGACCTGAGTGTGAGCAGCTCTGCCGGCACACGGTGAGTGATTTACCTGCTTTAAAGAGGTTAAAGAAAACCAAGCTTTTATTGCTGTGTGTCGATCCAGATTAAACTCTGAGCTTATTTATCCTCTCTGTGGGGAACCTGCTGCTGTGACTTTGAAAGGCTTTAATGAGGGAATTGTACTTTTTTCTTGGTGCTGCTGTGGAGGGACTGACAAGTTTCTGCAGGAGGGAAACAGAAACTGGAAACTACTTAGATTGTGTATTTAAACAATTTCTTTCTCTTAATAAGATTTTTGGGACTATAATCACCTATCATAGATCAAGACCAGGTCATATGAGGAACAGGTGGCACTCTTAAAGTGAATATATGCAATGTATAGCTTCTAAAAGATCTCACTGACATACAGTGGGCTATGGATTATGAAAAATATACAATGTACAGTGTATTACAGATGTAACTGAAATATTATAAATAGTTATAAATAAGCTGATGACCAAAATGTAAAAAATATATAGCCATATGTTTAAAAAAAACATCCCTATCTTCCAAAATAAACTGTTCAAAGAACAATGTAAACATCAGTATGGATCATTAAGTTAAATCATGGAAATGAATATCGATTCAGGTGAATTAAGGTGAATATGAATAGTGCGCATTATTTTACTGCTGAGCGTGTGCATATGTCACTCCAAATGGTCATGAAGTTTATAGTTAGACTCATGAAACAAAAGCTATAGGTGATTAAATTCACCTTTGCACCTTAAATTACTGGAAAGTTTGAATGTTATTACTCAACCTTCACCTGGAGATGCTCATTACTGTTGTAATGGTTTTCCATATTATGTTTTTATTTTGAGGCTACATTAAGTAGGGACTCCGAGATAAACGATGCCCTGATGAAATAAAATCTTTCCTCCATCTGGATTAAAGAAACAGACAATATGACACTTTTTATGGAGTTCTCATTTGTGATACCCTCTGGTGGATGCAAAGTGTCATTATGTTTGTTTTGGAGGCATTCTCCTCAGATAATGATGCTCAGTGAAAGGAAAACACAACAAAACTCCCCGCATAGATGGAAATGGGAGATCTAAAAGGACAAAGTGAGTTTATTCTGCTGTGAGACATGTGGTTAAGTGTCTTAAGAGGTAGCAGCCAACACTAATTATACTGACATTGTAAATATTTCTACCATCTGTGACAAATTCTGTCTTTAGATCCAGGTTTTGAATCTGCTTGAAAGTCTCCGGCAGCAAACAGGGAGAATTACACCGGCTTTGCTGTTGTGTTTTTGTTATCACGCACACCACACTGAAGAGCTTCTCCCTCAACAGTCGGCGGAGGTGTGATTGCGTGTTGGTTTAATTCGTGTGGTGGTTTCATTTCAAAGCGTACATCACTCTGAAGTGGCTTCCAAAAGCTGCAGTCCCTCATTTTAAATAAAAGATGGGAGTGGATGCAAAAATCGCATCTTGAATAAAAGATGCTTGTGGTTGGTTTCGGAGCATCGCCCCCGGGTGGAGGTCTCCTCATGTTCCTGTGTTCTGTTAATCAATCGATCATGAAGAGATTCTGCTGCTTTTTTTTCCTTCTTCTTCTTTCAAGAAGTTATTAGAGGAGAAAACGTTTATGGTTTCACAGAGCAGATCCTGGCTCCCTCTCTGCGTTCCTCTGTGCCTAATTTCATCTCTTTGATCATGTCTTTGGCAGCTCGAAAATTGCAGGAGAGGTTTGGATGGAGCTAATCTTTTATTGATTATTGTCTATCTCCATATCTTGCCTCACATGGGCAGATGAAGCCCACCTCCGCTGGGTTTTCACTTTTATTGATACCTTGTGACTAATGATGTGATGTGAGGGTTTTTCTGTCTGTCTCCTCTTCTTACTCACCATGAGGCAGGAAATGGAGTTCTGTAGGTGCATTTTGAGGTGTCACAAATCGCAGCATTGATAAGTGTTGCCATGTCTCTGCACAGGCTGATGATTAAGTGTATATTAGCATATGGGGGTGTGCAGTTGTAGAGCAGCACAGGGAGAAAAAAACACATAATGGAGCAGCTGTAGTTCTGAATAGCTGCTCGTAATCCAAATTTCTGTCTCGCTCTTACAAGAGAAAAAAATTCAGCCATGTCGCTTTTCTTTCATTGCTTGATTGATTTCTCTACAGAACAGGTGCATTCTCATCTGTTGGGACAGAAACTTGACTAAATATACAGCCTTGAATTTTTATTTCTTTTCCAAAATTCACTGGCTGCTCGTTAAAAACTGGCGAGAAGGGGAGAATGAGGAGTTCAGGGAGTGATCGAGAGCAGAAATGGGGGTTGAGAAGTGCGAGACAACAGTGAATAATTTCTGCCCCAAAGTCAGCAGAGAGCTGATTATACTGCAGCTGAACATCCACATCATTCCCAGTGGCCTCGACTCGTTCCTGCCTCTCAGTGAAAGAAATGAAAGATTTATTGCAGGCCAGCTCATAGCCGGAGAGGAGCAGGGGCAAAATTTGAAGGAGTCTTGTGTTGTTCCTTTTTTTTTTGCAGTGGTGTTTAGGGGGCATAGGAGGCCAAGGATGTAATAGACCTGTCAAGTGTCTCTGGAGAGGAGCTCCAGAAGAGGAGAAACAGGAGATTAGACAGGGGGAGAAGGAGATAAGAGGAAAAGACAGAGGGACGGAGGCTGGTTGATGTTATTGGAGGGAGATTTAGGACACATAGGGCATCAGACAACAGAGGATTGAAAGAGTGAGAGGTCACTTCATAGTAAAGTAGAATGTGACAGGAAACTAATGGAATCACTCAAAATGAGATGACAAGAGATTATTACTTTTCAATATTAAAAAACATAGCACATAACATCAATTTAAAATCCCAGCAGCAAAGTTAAAGTGTTTTCAATTAGGGCCAGTGTGTACAGAGTTTTTTTTTTTTCAGTTTACAGACCTACTTTTTTCATTTGCAGACGTATCTGTTTTGTCCAGGCGTGCACAATATGGCAAAACAATTTAACAGCAATGATCATACATGTTTCATTATGCATTTTACCCCATGCATTTTTAAATTTGTTGGCCAGAATAACAAATGATGGACCAGAGGCACAGCCTGAAGCAGCAGTGGGGGCAGATGAAGTGAAGATGGTAAACTGACCCTTGAATCAGCTCTTTGTTTGAAGGCAACGTCAAAATTGAAACCGTAAATTTACTTATTAAAACACGAGTAGTTGACTTATGTGTCCCACGTAACATTAAGAATATAACTGCTGCAGTGATGCTAAAAAATGATCTACAAACTGAGAGATTTATCACTTATAGAAATATTTATGCCTCTACATCAGCGACAGGTATAAAAATATCGCGATACAGTGTAGTATCACGATACTGTATGGCTATACGGACACTGAGTATTGATCTTTTGTTTTTTTAAGATTATTTATTTTCGTAAATACACATTTTGATACAACTTTTGGTGCTAGAATAATAAAATCATTTGCTTTTTTTGTCCACTAGATGGTGCTGATGTTTTTCTTCCTGGTAATGTCAGCAGTCTCAGTCAGCAGCATTTGGCAGGAAGTTCTTAAAAACAAAGATAGAGGCACTGGAGAAGGAAATCAGAAATGTGCTGTCGGCATTTACATTTATATCAAACGTCCAAACTTATCACAGATTTTCTTAAATAGAAGGAAAGGAGGACTTGGATATGACTCATGCAATTTGCAAGCAGTGAGAATAAAATATATGAAAAGTACTATGAAAATGAGGGCTCACCTCACATACCACCATCCAGAGACAGCGTTAGCCGCAGGCGGCCAAGCTAACGCTAAACTGACAAAGTTTTCCTCTGGGGAAATAATTTGCAGTTTAAAAAAAAAAAAGGTATATTTTATCGCAATACTCAGCATATTGCAATAATATCGTATCATGGGTCCTCTGGCAACTCCCCCCCTTGTTGTCTGTCCATCCATACATATGTATGTATGTCACATTCTTGAGAACATGATATCTCAAGAAGGCGTTAAGGGACATTCCCAAAATTTTGCCACAAACCTCCACTTGGACTCAAGGATGAACTGATTAGATTTTAGTGGTCAAAGGTCACTGTGACCTCACAAAACATGTTTTTGGCTGTAACTCAAGAATTCATACGCTGATTATGACCAAATTTCACATAAAATCTAACAGCATAAAATGATGAAGTGATGACATTTTATATCAAAAGGTCAAAGGTAAGCTTCGCTCTGACATCAGAATGTTCTGCAAAAACACTTTCTTGGCCACTATTCAACTCTTTGACGCGGGAACAGAAGGGAGACATTTGGTCAGAATTGGTGACACTAATCTTGAAACTGTGCTGATTGTATGGATCAGTGGGGGCCAAATTACGGCCCGCAGGCCAACTGTGGCTCGCTGCCTGTTTTAATATGGCCCACTGTGAACATTTGAAAATAAACTAGAATATGGCTTGAGCATATTCCCTATAAATTACACTGCATATGCTAGGGGTGGGCGATACGGCCCTAAAATAATGTCACGATATTTCGGGGTACCTTCGCGATAACGATATTCTTGACGATGTGAAAAATTTGTTTAAAAAAAAAAAAAAAACGGATTAATTTAAAAACTTAGAATTGCAACAAAATAAGTGATATAGTTTGTCTTAATTAATAGTTCAACAAAATAAAGTACACATTTAAACAGCTCCCAAATACAAAAAAATGTACCCTGAGCTATTATTAACATTATACCGGCATTATCAGATGATATGGCACGCCCCCAGTATGTACTGTACGTAGATGTCACCACTTTACGTCCAATGATTGATTACAAGTTGATAAACATTTACCTCAGTAAACAGACCTGAAAAGATGGAAGATAGAAAAATACTTTACAATTAAAAAAAGTTTGGCCACTTCTGGTATAGATCTTCTTTGCTGCCAGGTTGTAGATGTGTGTAAAGCATCCATGTTTTAGAATATGTAGCTTCTTTGCAGCAACATCCATATTAAAAGCGTTTTCCACTGGCTACATGTGAGTCTGGACAGATGTGGATGTAACCTGCAACTTGACTGGTTGGTGGAGGCACACAACCGTAAGGCAGTAATTCTGCTTTTTGAATTAAACTTGAGAGGAAAAGTATTTGTTTAATTAAACAGCTGTCTTTTCTAGTTTGCATGTTTGTATCCTCACACCTTTTTTTTTATCTCCACACGCGTCATCTCTGCTGGTTCATTCTGACGATACAAAAAAGAGCCTCGCTCCTGCACGCAACCTTGTTTTCTCACTCTATTTTATATCTCCCTCCATGAATTCCTGAGAGACGTTATGGCTTTCTGTAGCTCAAATTAGACTTTGCTCTCCTCATAATGAATGTGAATCTGCACAAAGTAAATTGAGGTTCTAATGAGCAACGGCGCCAAAGGAGCTTCATCAGGATAGCAGCTTTAATCAGGGTGCAATCAGACATCATCTGAGCTGTGTCTCACTTTGTTGCCTGTGCTTTGGCTGAAACAGTCCCACAAAATTGATGATCTCAGACTCTGAAATGCAGAAATAGACACAAAGCACAAATCAGATATTTCATTTTAGCTGTTCCTTAACGGCTGCGAAACAATTAAGTTTAAATAAATTTGCTTATGGTTGGGAAACTTGTGCTTGGATTAAGGTTAGTCAAGTAAAAAAAAATCACTTTGTTATAATTGGACAAGTTTCCAGTCTGGCCGCCACCATCGTCTGACTTTCCACCACATTACTTCACTGAAAAAGTTTTTCTTTTTGTACATTTACATTTCCACACATTAGGCTCATTCCACAAAACTCTGGGAGACTTGGCACTGCTTCGGAGCATTGCTCATCCACATTTATCAAAAACTTTCTTTTCCTTAATCTTGCATCTGCGGGAATAAGTGACATTTATGGTGAGAGAAAGTATGACAGGCAATTAAAAAAACTGTACAGCACAGGGAGAAAATGAGAGTTCAAAAGTTACCCTTATTGAAGTCACAAAATTACACTACTACTACCACTACACATCAGATCCTAAACATAGTCATGAGTTAGCAGACACAGTTGCGTTCTCGAGCGAAGCGTGTCCTTACAGTAATGTAATAAAACATGACCTCAAGAATTACATCTGAGAAAATCTAATGACATTTGAAGCCCTGACTTCACGGTCAGATTAAGGCTGTGTATACGCAGTTTGGCAGCCTTACTCTGGTGGCCTTGTGTGAAATTAAATTGACCTCGTAGAGCAAGGATCATCGCCCCTTGTTTTTATAGGAAACCAATACACTGATGTGAATGAACGCCCTCCCCTAACAATCAATAAAAACAGCCCGTGATGTCACTGTAGTTGTGCTGCAGGACGTACAGCAAGTGCTGGTCAGAGTCAAACAGGGTCACCTGGTTATAAATTGAACCTCTTAAAATTCTTACTTTCCATTCAGCTTGCGTTTTGCTCTCAGTGGAAATGATTTGTTTGGCTGACGTATGAAATTCTGTGAAAATATTTTACATCATCTTTCACATCACAGCAGCGGTTTGTCTTTTTTATTTGAAGGTGAAGTGAAGCTTCGGTGTTGAAACGCTGGATCAAAATGATCTTTTTAGAAAGGCAGAAAGTGGTTTTGTCACTCAGACAATGAATGCTTTTACTGAGGCTTTTTACAGCATTAAAATGGACCAGCAAGTCCTCACACTATACAAACAGGCCATTTGGTTGTGCTTTTTAAAATGATCTGACCACAGACAGAACAAGAACAGTTCTCTTGAGCATTTTCTGATCTGGCACCTCTAAGGTAAAGGTTTGATTCAGTTTACACACAGATCTGGTACTAAAAGGTGGAGCTGTGAACACTGCAGTCTGTTGATTGGTTAATAGCAGATGGTCACCCTGCTCAGGGCTGAGCTGTGGCTGGCTTTGAAGCTCATGTAACTACTGTTAATATCGTGGAGAGTTTTATTAGTAAACTGTATCTGTAAAATGAAAGGACTGTTTTGCTGCGTCTCTTGCAGCTGTAATCTGAGAAAAAAATATTTAATTCACTGGGTCGACTGCCGGTGACTTTTAAGGTAGGACGTTTACCTGTCATCTTACTCAATGCACGAGCTGACGACATGAATCAATCAACATACCCTAAAATTCAGTGCACGTTTTTTTGACCGTACTTTAGTTTTTAATG
Organism: Cephalopholis sonnerati; assembly: GCA_019142605.1. NCBI lineage: Eukaryota > Metazoa > Chordata > Actinopteri > Perciformes > Serranidae > Cephalopholis > Cephalopholis sonnerati. The sequence continues at coordinate 24,666,599 of JAGQAX010000008.1, read as the reverse complement.
TCTCTCTTGGATGACTTACACTTTTAGTAATGAGTGGATCTTCAAGTGTTTAATAATATATATGTTAATTCTGACGGTATTATGTGACCAGCATATATTCTAATCCTCACTTGGGGGAAAAAATAGCATAGCAGAGCGTCGTTCCTGAGGGCTACAGCAACACTGAACCCCTGAGCTTGCCTTAGAGGGACTAAATGCACAAACACGCTGTTTTTAAACCTCTAATCAAGAGAGACTCTCACTGCAGCCTGTTCTGTTTTGCTCAGAAAATGTCAGCGTGCCGCTTCATTATGTGGACGATAAACGAGGTGCAGATGTTCCATCTATGTCACAGTGATGAGGAAATACAGCGAGCGCTGAACAGAAGTGAAAGACAACAACCCCGTCCCACATTTGAGAGTACTGTTTGTAATGGAAATGTTGAACGCATCTAGGGTCTAGGTACCATGTCTGAAGGGTTACTTTTGGTTCCAGAGGTACCATACTGAAAGTGTTTGGTGGAAACAGGGCTGTAAAAACAGCCATTCACACACATGTTCACACCAACAGGCAATTTAAGGTCACAGATCATAATAAAACATTTTATTCACACTCGACAGAAACAAAACAAACTCACCAAAGTTGTCTAGTAACTTAGTCCACTCTTTCAGTTATCACTAACTCTGGTTTGGTCTAAATAAACCCCTAATTCACTGAGTTGAATGTGAAACTATGCTGTTTTTCCAGTGGTCTGTGCCATTGCTGGCTGGCATGATAATATGACATATGGCATAATAATGATGTGAGGTGGTGTGGTATGATATGATTTTTACACAGAAATGTTTTAATTACCCTGTTAAAAAATCTTAAAATCACATCTACCCCAGCTTCTTTTTCATTGCAAAACTCCAACAGGTGGACACAAGATATTTTATACTCAAAAAAGTCCATTCGTAGTGTATGTGTGCTGGAGGTCTAAAGTTTCCACATCACGTTTGTGTGAGTCGCTTAGTGGAATAGCTCCTTTTTTAAATTTAATCACATCACCACATGTGACGTTTCGGGCACCAGCCCTTCATGAACAAGATAAGGAGACGCACCTCTATATATACAACCACCCAACAGCTCATGTGATAACACATGTAGTTATACAGAAACCATTACAACACACTGCAAAACCAGCCGCAGTGCCTAGAGTATTACCTCAAAGATCACATGACTGAAAAAAATATGTCACAATACTACAAAAGCTAGTGATACTCACTGAGAAATACCACAGCAAACAACCTTTGAGCTGCATGGAAACATCCCTCCCGCAGTAATGTCACTGCTGGCCTTTTTGTAAATGTATTTTTTGTAATGCTTTGTATTACTATGATGTAATTTTGTACTGGTTTTGCAGTGTTTTGTCACATGATCTGTTGGGTGGTAGGAGACGGGCTGTGTTACAGTTCACAGATTTTGCCCCTTCAGTGATCTGTTATTAAGTAAATCAAATAAAAAAAAGACGTTTGCACTGAATTTGAGCCGGGGAGTCTCTACAGAGTATTTAGTTCAACCAATTTAATGTAGTTTAGAGGACTTGTTGCAGTCATGTCAATAGATTTAACAAACAATAGCAGCCTTTTCATAGGTGATGAGAAATGAAAAAGAAAAATTAGCAGAATAGCCGTTATCAGCCCAACAATTTACTGAAGGACACTCACCGTCACAGAGGCTTGAATGAGCTTCTCCAGATGAATGCCGGCCCTCCCCTTCACTCCAGCACGCTGCTGCCTCCTGCAACGATTGGACTGACCTCTACCACAATAATAATGTCTGAACAAGTGAATGAATGAAATCAATATCTAACCGTGTGAAATCAATGCCTGTGCCACAAAGAAAAATGTCAGTTGCTGTGACCAGTGGTGTGAGCTCAACAGGTGGGGATGGATTATTGATTTGTTACGCTCAGCCCATCTTGGATATGTGTTGATTAGCAATACAGATCACAGGTCAGGTCAGAGAAACACAGTGGAAGTACTATAATTATGTGAGATGATGAGGGTGATGTATAAGGGACAGTTCACCCCAAAATTAAAAAAAAAATTATTTCGTTTTTGTCTCAGCTGTAGTGCTGTTGATCAGTCTGTTTTGTTTAGGTTTGAGTGGCTGAGTGTTGGAGATATCGGCCGTAGAGGGGTCTGCCTTCTCTTGAATATAATGCAGCTAGAAGGCACTTCACGTGTGGTGCTCAAAAACACTCAATACACAATACATTTGAAAAACTCAACAGCAATGTCTCTTTCCAGAGATCATGACCTAGCTACTCAAGGTAATCCACAGACCTTGTTGTGAGCAGTTTCATGGACCAAACTACACCCATCAACCGTATCACCACACAGAAAGAAGCATGTATCTACCCCTGCTCATGACAGCATGAGATGTAATCATTAATGGCATCCTCCTCAGCTGAGCTGTAACATTATCTAGCTCAGAGGTGTTAACTGCTCACAGCAAGGTCTGTGGATTATCTTGAGTAACCAGGTCGTGATTTCTGGAAAGATGTATGTTTTGTGGAGCTTTGAGCAACACATGCTGAGTATCATCTAGTTCCATTACTTTGGAGAGAAGGCAACATCTCTGCATCAGACATCTGATATCTCCAACACTCGTACGCTCACACCAAAACAATCTAGACTGATAAATAGCACAATAGGAAAGAGGAAAGATATGTATTTCTGATTTTGGGGTGAACTGTCCCTTTGGTGGCGTAATTCTCACTAAATTTATTCATGACCTCGAGACAGACAGGAAAGTTCATTCAGGAGAGACAGGCGAATGCAAGTCAGTTTGTACTTCCTGTCACTGAGAATATATTGTATGCTGTTTTTTGCAGGCTGTTATACAGCCCTAGTTAAATGACACACTTGAAGGACTTTTCTTTAATCCTGTCACTGCCACTACTGTTAGGGGTTTGATTCACCAGTTTCATCACAGTATGATAATATATTATATGGATTCTCTGGACAATGACAGGATATTTGCAGGTGTTACAAAGTCTGCCATTATTTGATTTCGATTCAGTGTGATTCAGGGGGCTGTGATTGATATGAGACAATATCATCTGCCCGTTTAAAACAATCAGTACCAGAAGAAGTTGCCACACCTTTCTTTTTTGCTTTTGGCCATAAAAGATAAAAACAACACATGAAAACCATCATCTTTTCCTAAAATTTGAGGTCTCTCTGGCTTAAAGCTCTGAAAGCAAACTTCCCCCAACAGCCATAAACAGTTGATTTTTGCTAGTGACCCATTATTAGCTCAAACATGCTTATATTGCATGGATTAGGCTACTCTACTCATAGTTTAACAAATTATATGGCATATATTGTTGTGTGTTTTTTTTGACATCGCAATATTTTTGCTACTTTCTTGTGCTTTTGCATTTTCACATTGACGACTATAGTTAGTAGCCTGCATATGTTTCAGCTCCCAGTTAAAACCTCCTAAACAATGAACACTGACGGAATTTTAACCAGGAAAGGTTTCAGCTGGTTGCAGTCTGCAGTCCTCACTGCAAGATGTCACTAGATTCCCCTCTAAATCTTAGACACTGGACTTTAAAGCGGCTAGCATTAGCCATTAGCCACCCAAAAATGTACTGAAGGACGCTTTCCTTTACGGAGACTTCAAACGAGCTCCTCCAGATGAATGCCGGCCCTCCCCTTCACTCCAACATGCTGCTGCCTCCCACAGCGATTGGACTGACCTCTGCCACAATAATAATGTGTGTACACGTCCTCCGATCGATATCTAACCATGTGAAATCAATGCATGTATGTGCCAGTGGTGCGAGCTCAACAGGTGTGATGGATCATTAATTTGTTCGATTCAGCTCATCTTTAAAATGTGTCGATTGCAACGAAGATCACAGGTTGGCGTAAAAGAAAGACAGGTGATGCACACTGTAAGTGTGTGAGACACATGATGGGGAGTAGGCGACGTGAGTAGGCGGTGCGATACTCACTGAATTTAGTCATGACCTTAGGACTGACAAGAAAGGAGAGATACTTCAAGTCAGTTGTCTGTTTTAACTTCCTGTTGCTGCTAAATATTGGATGCAGCTTTTTGCATGTTATTATACAGCCTGGTTGTTGGAGTGTGTCGGAGCCAGAGCAGAGGGATGGAGAGATAAGAGAGGGGAAGAGAAGTTCTCATATATCGTCATCATGTCTCTCATCTGGAGAAACACATGAACCTTCAGTAGCGAGTTACTGATGGTGAGTTTTAAGCAGCGGTTGCAGTTTCCTGCACCAGATTTATTATAACTGATGGGTTAAGATGTTTCTCTGTGTTTATCCTCTGTGTCTTCTTCTCTTGTCCTCAGTTGCTTCTTTACTGCAAAACTCTTCTTGTCATGTAAATGCTGCAGCAGAAAATGAGCCCATAAATTTTGCTGTACTCGTGATCTGACAAGTTAGATAGGTCTTTATGTTTGGGACAGGATCAGGCGGTACGACATAATCTTAACTGTTCCTCAGTCTTTGGTGTTCTGCTTTTGTTTAAGGAAAAAGTAAAAAAAAAAAATTCTTAGTTGTCCTGCAGGATAATCCATTTCTCCACGGTCAATCTGTATTCTCAGTCATTTCTATCTCAGAAATAATGACATGACCCTCATGCATGACCCTGTCAAGCCCGTGAACACAGTTTGCATGTTACTGCACCTGCCTTCTGCTTTTCTATTGGTCAGGAGAGCTGTTTTGAGCATAGCTGACTCTTAAACTCAATTTCTGATGGACGGCGCAACAGCTCCCCAAAAGTGAAGCCAAAACATCTTGATTGCCCCCTGGTGGCTGGCTGCAGTATGAGTCATAAACCCTGCGACAATGGCCAAACTAAAAACTCTGTGCTCCCTATAATAACGTTGCTCATGATTGGTCAGACAGAGGGAACTCGATACCAGTGGCTCTACTTCAGCTGCTACTGCGCAGACTCTGTCTCCAAATTATGTCACTAGCGCAAGATGGCAGCAGTTGTATCCGGGATATTTGGCTTTTTTTTTTTGTACATTGGGAGGAAGTGGAAACGCGCTGTCCATCATGATTTACAGGCTGTGCTTAAAACTCAGTTAAACCATTGATTCAGAAGCTGTGAGGCTAATTAATGTATCAACAACTACAAATAAATTCTACACACTTTAGAAACTTACATTTCTCCAGCAGTATTTGACAGGTTTAAGGGCTGATTTACGAGCACACACTTACTGATCATCATTTGAAAAGCTCAACATCTCTCTATTGATGCTCTTAAAAACTTTGACACCATAAATAACTAATCTGAGACAACTTTGATTTGTACCTAAGTTGACTGTAAACTGACTTGTTGATGTCACTGTTGAGAAGTGGAAAAGTAATTTATGCAGGATGTTAGTCTGGAGGTTTAAACTCATGTCTCACAATCTTTTATCTCTGTCAGAGAAAACTGACCTGAGTTCAGACTGTTTACTTACAGCACAGCCACACTCACAGATAACTGAGCCTCCTACCTGCCTGTCAAACAGCATCAGACCATAAACCTTCCAGAGACAGTCCGGTTCTGAGTGAAGTCCTGTGGGGATCAACTCTGCTGCCGTTCAGTGGCTAACAAGCGGAGCTGCCATCAGCCACCGCTGCAATTACCAAACTCCACACATCGATTCAGCAGCTCCACCATCCACAGTCAGACACACACGGCTGCTTTTTCACCGCTGAATTACAGCTCACAAGTCCACCATGTCACGAAAATGAAACATAGATTTCATCCTAGTTTTTATTATCAAGATCTCTTTTTAGTTTGTTGTTATCTCATTTTCGTCAACAAAAGGCTCGGCCTTAGAGATAGGGTAAGGAGCTGGGATATCCAGAGTAGAGCTGCTGCTCCTTCACCTCGAAAGGGGTCAGTTGAGGTGGTTCGGGCATCTGATCAGGATGCCTCCTGGGTGCCTCCTGGTGGAGGAGTTCCTGGCATGTCCCACTGGTAGGAGGCCCCGGGGCAGACCCAGAACACGCTGGAGGGATTACATATTTCACCTGGCCTTGGACCACCTCAGGGTCCCCAAGGAGGAGCTGGAAAGTGTTGCTGGGGAGAGGGATGTCTGGGGTGCTTTGCTTGGCCTGCTGCCCCCGCAACCTGGCCCCGGATAAGTGGATGAAAATGGACCAAACCCATTTCCAGAGAGCAGCAAGAAGACGACAGACAACAGGTGGAAACATAACATCTTGCTGGAAGCTGAACTTTCTTTTTGAAACGAACTTGTAAAGTGTGTCGACTCAAGCACTTCAGAACTTCGGTTAAGTGAAACTGATTGTATTTGCACAAAAAGAGCAGATTAAATTTCTCCTTTTCAATCAACCTTTTGGAGCCCCAGAGGCCGAAAAGAACCTGCAGAGATCTAAGAGATCTTTTATCACTGTTTCAGTCAGATTTTGAGATAACATCAGGTGACCTTGACTGTGTTTGCTGGCTATGAGTTTGTGTGTACACAAGTGAGGTGCGGCCTTGTTTGTATGCATGTCCTGTGTGGTAACCTGCTAAGTTGTCTCTCTGAGGTGAGACCAAAGACACACTTTAAGCCCTGGTGCCTCAATAACCTTTTCTTTATATTCCTCTGTTGTCTGACTGAGAAGCCAATCTTTGTTGAATGTCTTGTAAAATGCTGAATCGAGTACACAGCGGGCAGTAAAAGGTCCCAGGCTCATTATTTTTCTTCTCCTCTCTTTGTGTCATCAATTTTCAGCCTGACCATGTCCACTGGAGCAAGATCATGACTTCGCGCAACGAGTCAGACGAGACCTCCCCTCCTTCTTTTCCTCTCTCCTCCCTCGAGCACAATTTCTCTGTCTTTGTCACCCATGACCCTTCTTACTCCCCCATATCCTTCCCCACCTCCTCCCCCTCCTCGCTGACGTCCTCTAACTGCACCAGCTCTCCGTCAGCCTCCTCTCCTCCGTACAACTTCTACGCTGTGCTGCTGGTGCTCCTGATCTTCTGCGTGGTGTTCGGTAACGTGCTGGTGTGCGTGGCGGTGTCGCGGGAGCGCGCTCTGCAGACCACCACCAACTACCTCATTGTCTCGCTGGCTGTATCCGACCTGCTGCTGGCCACACTGGTCATGCCCTGGGGCGTCTACCTGGAGGTGTGTGTGCATTTTGTGTACTTTGTGTGTGTGTGTTTGTATAACTCATTGTATTTCTGTATGATTAGCAAAAAAACATACTATCAACTAGGGCTGCCCCTGACTAAGACTTTTCCTTGTCGATTAATAGTCGTCATTTAGGGCCATTAGTCATTTAGTCGCCCTGCGTATTTATGATATTAATTTAATTACTGAATTATGTATTTTGGGCGGGGAAGCTCTGGGAGCTGATGACACAGGGGGGGCACATTAACACTGTTCATTTGCACACATGACCCACACTGAGGAGACACAGACATGGTTGAAAATCAGTAAAGTATCCTTCTAAAGGGGAACTACACCCATTTTCAAAATTCATACATGATATTCGTATGGGCTAAGAAAGTCCAAAAATATAAGAAGACATGAACAACTCTCACAAATACAAAAACTAGAGAGCTAAAAGACAAATTTTTGATGTCATAGGGTGTAAAGTCTGGAGCTGCTCCATAGAGAATGAATGGTGACAGATGTTGTAAATGACACTGAAAGCACCCAGGGGAGTGTTCTGCTTATATGGGTACATATTATGTTTTACAGCTGAGAACAAACATTCTGTTGGTGCAGAAAACTCTCATTAATTGTCTGTGGAGCAGCTCCAGACTTTAAACTTAATGTCATCACAATGAGACCTACTTCTCTGTTCACAAATACTGACTGAACTTTCCTGGACCATGGAAATAGCATATTAGGGATATTTTACGCGAGTCAAATTTATTTATTGACCACATTTTAAAAGCAACAAATTTTGACCAAGGTGTTTTACAAAGAGGCTAAATAAAACACAGGAATGATGAGATAAAAGACAGATATAAACAAGGACAATGCTCTCAGTATAGTGCCGAGCTCCCTGGGCTGACCAGGTCCACAATTCTTTTGATTCCAGCAGACACGCCGCAGCGTGTTGCAGAAGCGTCCTTGAAGCTAATGAAATACATGACTTGTCTATTTTTGACGGAGCTGCGGAGCGTGGCACAGAGCAGATTCCTGCTGCCAACAGGCACTGCGTGTAAAATATACACAGATCAGCCACAACATTTAAACCACAGGCGGGTGAAGTGGATAAAATTGATCATCTCGCTACAATGCAGTGTTCTGCTGGGAAAGCTTTGGTCCTGGCATTCATGTGGATGGCACCTGACACATGCCACCCACCCAAACGCCTTTGCAGACCCAGCAAACCCCCTCATGGCAATGGCACTCCTCGATGGCAGTGGTCCCTCAGCAGGACAATGCACCATGCCACACCGCAAAAACTGCTCAGAACTGGCCAGCAGAACGTGAAGGAGGGCAGATCCCAGTTTGATCGAGCATCCATGGGATGTGTCAGTACCCCAGGGTCAAGCCCAATCCACAGTGGGGCCTCCCTGGATCGCACCTGCTCCTGTTGAGGCATGAACACAGGACCTTTCAGTAGTGTCCGGCATCAGGGCATTGGCAGCTGAACATTTGAGTCCTGTGAGTTGCAAAGTGGGGTAATGGCTCAATTGTATTGGGATCTTGGGATTTGGAGGTGAGGTCGACACCTTGAGCTCTCTGTCATGTTCCTCGGGCCATTTCTGAGCAGTTGTGCTGTGGCAGGGTGCATTGTCCTGCTGTGGGGGGCACTGCCATCAGGGAATGCCATTGCCTTGAAGCGGTGTACGGCGGTGTATAGTGGTAGGTGGAGCGTGTCAGGTTGCATCCACATGAATGCCAGGAACAAAGGTTTCCCAGCAGAACCTTACACTGTAACAAGATGATCAATTTATTAGCTTCACCTGTCATTGGTTTTAAGGTTGTTGCTGGTCATTTAATTTTTTTTTCGTAACAGCTTATCCTGTTAGGGGTTGCTGGGGGGGCTGGAGCCTATCACAGCTGACACTGGGCGAGAGGCGGGGTACATCCTGGACACATAGAGACAGATAACCATTCATGCTCACATTCACACCTACGGTCAATTTAGAGCCACCGATCAACCTTTGGACTGTGGGAGGAAGCCAGAGTAGCCGGAGAAAACCCACGCTGACACAGAGAGAACATGCAAACCAGGAACCTGCTTGCTGTGAGGCGACAGTGCTAACCACTGCGCCACCTGCTAACTGCCAGCTGTCTGCCTGCATTATATTGAATCTTTCCTGTGTTTTGCAACATTTGTGTTGCATGCTGCATGATTCCAATCTTGTTAAATCTCTCTACAGTATGTTATCCACTGCTACTGCAACACAATTTCCCAGAGCCTGAGGGGACATACTCAGATTGCTCATTTTGTCCAACAAACAGACCAAAACCAAAAAAATAATTAACTTGCTCAAAGCAAAGCAGCAAATCATCACCTGTTAGAAAATGGAATCAGAAAATGTTCAGTGTGTTTGCTCAAGAAATGACTCAAACAATTAATTTATTATCAGAAATGTTGCAGATTGATTTCCTGTGAATTAACTGATTGTAGTATTTATTACAAATTAGATGTAATTAGTAGGACAGATTGTTTCAGCTCCAGGCTGTTACATTAATACAAATTATCACTGAAGCAGTTGCATTTCAGATACAGGAAACTTACAGTCTTTAGATGACTGGGATTTACAAATAATGTCTCACAGACTATGAATATTTAATATGTGAGCGCAAAATACGAATTACTTCATTCAATATTTTCTGTGTAACTGTAAACATATCATCTTTTTTTCATTGTGATATTGGAGAAAATGAAACATTTAAATTCTTTGTGAGTAAACTGGGTCACTTTAGAAACAAATCATGGAGGCCTAAAGGAAAGACAAAAGTGGAATTAAATATTAAGTACCTCTGAGTGATGCAGCTCCATTAATATTAACGCTGCTGCACCAGTATTACAATATACTGTACTGGCCAAAATGAGTGAAGAAATTAAAGTCCTTGAAAGTACATGAGGTAAAAACTGGCCTGAGGGAAATGTGTGCTAATGTCAGTTTGTTTCGTTGAAGGTGGTGGGAGAGTGGCACTTCAGCCTCATCCACTGTGACATCCTGCTCACCCTCGACGTCATGATGTGCACCGCCAGCATCCTCAACCTCTGCGCCATCAGCATCGACAGGTGGAGTCCTCCTTTAACTCTTAGTTTACTCTCCCTGGATGAATGCTTCTTTTCTTTTATTCTCTCCTCTTATTTATTGAACTTATAACGCACGCGCTCTCGTCATCTTTGTCTCTTTTCTTACAATTTGAAAAAGAGAAGAAGATACTTGAAGATAAATAATTTACACAGGGATTGTTATTCCAAAGCAAAGACCAGAATAACAAAGATGACAGTAAATCAATAATACGTCTTTACTTTTTGCTCTCCCCTAACCTTGATCTTGATTGGTGCAGGTTGAGCTAAACAAAGGGATTGCAACACACACTTCAATTAAAAATAAAAGAAAAAAAAAACTCACACGTCTAGTATAAACTTTCGAGATGCATCCATCATCCGGCTGTCACAGCAGGACAGAGGCCCCACATGCTGTAGTCATCTGTTTATCTTTTAGCAGGAAATGACAGGTTTCCACTGTGTCTTTCACGATGCCCTCTGCCGTCATTAAAGTTTGTTCTTCGTGGAACAAGGAGACTGTGTTTGATGATTTGGCGTTCCACCTGATGCCCTCTTCATGGGTCCAGGGGGAGGTGACCAGACGCCCAGCAGGCAGGTTGTCTGCAGCTGCGCCCTAATTACTCTGACAAAGTGACACATTGAGGCTGGACCGGTTTAGACTCCTGTAATTTGGTGCAATGATTAAGGATAAAGTCTAATTGGTTTGTCAAACTGTGGACGATTAAATATACACTGCAGTTAGAAACTTGGTGCCCTTGCAGTTTAAAATAAAACATTGACTACAAGGTTACAGTGCTGACAACTTAATGTGAGGGTGCTTACATTCACATCACATGAACAGTGTAGAAGTCAGTGTGTTTTTTATACCCAGCCCACCAAATTATGGATGATAGAAAAAATTAAAACACCATATTTAGTGTTTTTACTGTATATTTACTACAGATGATTTTTAGCCATGGTAGCAGTAATGTAGGGATCAGTGTTTCCAACATAGCAACTTTCTTGCTACGTGGCCACTTTAAAGACTCTTTCAACAACTTTCGTTTCCGAAAAGCACCCAGCTTCAAGTTTTCATCAGACCTTTACCCCTCTCCCTTAAAGAGTATTTATCATTTCTCTTGTTATTAACAGTTTTGTCATTTCTTTCTTTAGATTTAGCACACATTCAGCAAGTGAAAATCAGATAGGAAAGGCACAAGAGTAGAATATAAACAAGACAGAACAAAGCAAATAGTAATCAAAAATGGGGTGAGGATGCAAGGGCAACATTCATGCAGCGTATGTAACATGCATTGGCTCTCATACAGCCATTGTGTACAAGCCTGTTTTAAAGTGTACAGACAGTGTCCCAGTGGTCTTCCAGCTCCTTATCGAAGTCTTTTAACAGGCAGGCTGCCCGTTCCATGTCTAGTAAGTCCAGATATTCCTTCAGCCAAGAGTCCCTTGTGAAGCAGGCTGCTTTACACTCCTTCCAGTTTAGTTTAGTTAGTCTCTTAGTGAATAAGCAACCCAGTGTCCACAGGCACTCGACAGTTACTCCAACAGTATTGTCCAACTTCAGGCCCAGCAAGCATACTTTGGGGCACACATTGAAAAACTATGACATAAGAGATATCACTTCCAACCAGAGTGTTTTAACAGCTGGACAATCCCAGAGCAAGTGGAGTAAAGAACCTCGGTTGACACAGTTATGCCAGCATAAATCCTAATGTTTGTCATCCATCTTGGATAATCTAACAGGAGTAATATATGCTCTGCACAGAATGTTGTATTGTATCATCCTAAATCTCACACATTTTAAAGATCTCAAAACCAATGAATCTTTTTTATTTCATAGTTAATTTGCTTTTATAGGGCTGTGGCTCTCTGAGCTGACTGTGTTCAGTGAGTGAAAGAGAGCAGACAGAATTGTGAATATCAAATGACCCAGGGTGTCTGCAGGTCTTTAAAGAGTCTTAAAATGTCTTAAATTTAACTATATAAATATCAGGCCTTAAAAGTCCTTAAATAGTATTAATTTTGAATTTGTGAAACAACACCCCAAACATTTTAGCTAAGTTCGTTTATCCTATATTTTCTTATTGTAAAAAAGAGTCAAGCTCTTCTGCGCGAGAGTCCACATGTCTGATGTTACAAATCTTTAAATTTAAAACTGAACCTCATACTGTCTTTTTTTTTAACTTTATACCTGCACTTACCTGTTTGCAAAATGCAGATTAACTGAACTCAGTCTTATAACCACATATCATAACAGACTACATTAAGTTTTTGAGATTACAAGCAGCATTTAGCCCAAAGCGCCACTGTACAGTGCAGCCTAGCGGAGCTGCTACCATGACTGGAGATGTAATATTAATATTACATGTATTAATTAATAATATTGTGATTAGATTTTATTCAATTGCAATATTGTGTTTTGTCCTGTAGCTGTGTACAGCTTCAAAATACAGATTTATACCTAAAGAGTCCTAAGACATGTCACTGTCCTGCACAATGCCTGTATTATTCCTACAGGACTTCTTCACAGCCAATATATTCATGAGGCAGATAAACTTAAGTGGTGTGTCTCCAATATTCTTATTTAATTCAATTCATTTAGACTGCATGTTGCAGATTTTGACACCTGATACAAAAAAGACTTCCTGGAAATTGAATCTATTGGAAGCCGAGTTTCATCTGTAGAGTCTCGGGTAACTGTGTTTGGGTCCGTGACTTTCTGCTCGCAGTCTGGATTACAGCAGTGTGCTGAAGGAGACTGCACACATCTGCCCTTAAAGCAGACGACTCTAATTGGTTTTGACATGCTGACAGGTGTGTGTGTGTGTGTGTGTGTGTGTGTGTGTGTGTGTGTGTGTGTGTGTGTGTGTCTGTGTGTCTGTGTGTGTGCGCGTGTGTCTGTGTGAGTGTTTTGTGTCCTTGTGGCTGTGAGACGTGAGACAGCTTCTGTCTGTTTGAGGGGAAACTGGGAATTTGTCACTGTTCTGTACAAAGTTTACTTTAAAGTATGTGTGAAAATGGCGATGGGATAATAAAGTTTGAAGATGCATCAGTGTGTTTACTCTGAACTGGCAAATGTGTTCAAATACAGGCACCACGAGTGAGTGTGTGAGAGGTATGCTAATGTGTTTTCTCTTTGCTTTATGCATCTTTGTTTGTATCGATGCAGCCCAGTCACCAAAATAAATGTTGGTGTTGTACGTCTCTGCAAACCACAGATATGTAACATTTGTATATTATTATGTAGCAGATACACTGAACTTTATGATTCTTTACGTTTCAACAACACTGTGGTTAACATGCGTTAAGATATTAGGGCTGTCAATCTAATCAGATGTGGCCATTCAATATGAATATTCGACTATTTGTTATTTTTTTCCACAGAGTTTGAGAGTTTGAACAGGGTTCAGCAGGACGTTAAGGGCAACAGTGAAACTCATGAAATATAGTAAACATGCTTACAAAGGATTGGAAATGTGCAACAACATATCTGTTTTGCAGACCTGCTCAACGCCAGCATTTTCTTCTGGTGACTGGGCTGATGTGTGTTTGTGTACTCCTGCAGATACACAGCGGTGGCCATGCCGATGCTCTACAACACTAGATACAGTTCCAGGAGGAGGGTGGCGGTGATGATTGCTGTGGTGTGGTTCCTCTCTTTTGCCATCTCCTGTCCTTTGCTGTTTGGACTCAACAACACAGGTAACACCTACATCTGATCCCTGCTCTCAACTTACTGCCCACCTATTAGTTTTTTCAGTTAGCTCCACCTGGATTAAACAGTCTTACTGCAGTCTTACTTTTTTTGGAAAATCATGCATAGTATACAAGGTCCAAAATGTCTTAGTTTAAGTTTACTTAGAGCCAGTATCTGAGCCTTGGCTCCCAACCTGAGAGTTGGGGCCCCCAGAATGGATCCTGTTACGAATCTTAGGGGTCATCAGTTGATAATAAGGATAAAAATACATAAATAAATGAGAACTGTCAAGTGATTAAAAAAATAAGCTAGTTAATTACATGTTCTGTGATTAATTAATCTAAGTTAATGGCGTGCATCAATTTTTGTGGTGAAAGTGTCTTTAGAAATTCAATTCAAATGAATTTTAGCAGATGTGTTGTAGTAAAGCTGCTGGATTTTGGACACAGTTGTCCCCCTGTCCTCTACCACCCAAACTCGCTGCAGTCCATTGCAAGCCATTTTGCAAGAGAGTTAGTAAATCAGTCACCGGTGGACTTGGTCAGTTTGCCTCTGAATGCCTGGTCGAGTGTGGTTGACGAGGCTAGCTGCTAACGCTAGCATCAGAGGCTGTGCTAGCTCAGGCCTCTGGGTTTGCTGCTAAATGCTTTGTGTTGAGGTGATAATTCAGGCTTTAAGTACTCCGATGGTGCGAAAATTCCTCACTGCAGAAAATGCAGAGAACGGTCCTCCTATTAACAGTTTAATCTGGGGGTTTTTAAATGTAAAAGTTTCATTCACAGGGCCAAGCAGCGTCGTCTCATCTGCCCTGTCTTCAGTGATGCACCAGGTCAAAGGGCACCATGGAACACGATTAATCAGTGTTCATTTTTTTAATTTGTTAGTCAGTCGAAATGAACATGTTAATATGACAGCCCTAAAATAAATAAATGTTTTTCATACACATTTTCTTCCTTTTTCAGACCTTTCCCATTTTTTACTTTCACTACTTCAGGTCTCTAAAAGACAAAAATGAGACAGTTTGAAGAAGAAAATCCACTCTTTTTTGAACAGCTTACAGCCTATCTCCACTGAGCCTATAACCTGTGATGAGGGTTTCATTCAGAGTGGACACAACTGGAACCGAATTAGTGGAACCACTGATATAGAGGAACTGCAAACTTTGCACAGGCACTGCAGCACTCGTCTGTGTTGACTGCAGCATTTATCAGAGGAGGGCATGTGGTGGGTCAAGTGATAGTTTGATTTAAAACCCAGTTTTAGTAAGTGCTACAGAAAAGCTTAAATAGCCTGGTCCTTGACCTCATTTAAAGGAGCAAAACTGTTAGTTGCCTCCTAGCCATGCATTACAAGGCTTAACTTTTTAGGGGAAAAAGGATTTTGTATTTCAAGAAAGAATTTTTGGATCCTCCATTTCACTTCCATTAAATTTGTTGCAGTGCAGCGTCATTGTAGAAGCCAGGCCCCAGCCTGTATTCATGGTGGTTGCAGTTTGGGGCCTATGGCCTGTTTAACACTAATCCAGGTTAAGGCACAAAAAGTCCTCTTATTTATGCTAATTAGGAAATAGAAGATTGGGTCCTTCATGGCTAGTTTAGTCCACAGCTGTTCAGGGATGTTTTCTTATCTTAGCAGTATCCTGTTAAACATCACCGTTCTCTGAGGTGTAATTTAACTCTCTATTAGAGCAGCACACACATTTTCCCATGCGCACACACACTCTGCAATATCCTGACCCATCTGTCCTGGAATTTGTTTATCAGTCTTTGATGACATATAGTAAACAAATCTTGTGCATCTGCTCAGTCAACAGACCTTAACATGGACTCAGTCAGCACACTTATACTTAAATATCCATTAGCACAAATAAACAGACTGCTCAGTAATACTCCCCTGTATGTTGTTCTCATCAAGAGAATGACAGGTGACATCTGCCCTGCACACAAGTGGGCACACATAATCCTCGATTCATTTGTTGTCTCACATAAAGAGGAGGAGGGAAGATGCTGAGCTGATAACCTCTGCCTTAATGAAGGCAGCTGTAGGGAGAGATTTAATGTGAATGTGCTCGCGTTGAACTGAAGGCAAACAGCTGGAGTGGGAAATAAGAAGTTATATGAGAGGTGACAGCCTCAGTTGTGAGTTCAAACACAGCATAACAGGCTGCTCATAGATTACAACACAAGAAAGATACTTGTTGTGTACGTCTCCATCCAGCTCCTGGGTCAGTGTTTGTATTTGCTTCAGTTTTTCAGTAAACAATCTAACTACAAGGTCTGTTTAGTAACAGCTCTGGAGCTTTAGATCACATCACAGGGTCTTCATCAGCAGATAAAGTTTTCTCATTTTGAATGGAACTATAAAAGTTCAAATGTCAATTTTTTTCTTAGCATGTAAGGACTTTTTTGACATAAAAGCTGAGGTTCAAAGTTAATTCTTGACCTCAGAAACAGCAGCTGAAAAAACACCCCATCACAGGGTCAGATTTTAACCCAAACATTAACAACAAGTCCGAAAAGTATTTGAAGAAAAAGTAAATTTTAACACCCACAGTTTCATGACAATAAGGCGAACTCCATCTGCTGGTGAAGATCATGTGATATGTCCTAAATCTCCATAAAAGCTACTCAATGGACGCTGTGGTGCGATTATTTTGTAAGCTGCTGTTTTCAAGGTCAAACATGAACTTTAAAGCTCAGTTTAAGAGCTGTCTTGTTTTTGTAATTCAAAAAAATAGTTTGATATTTTAGGAAGAATTAAATGTGAAAATCTCTCATATGTGCAGTGTGTTTAAAACTACAGCCAGGGGATGGTTACCTTCCCAGTGAATAACACATTTCTCTCCCTTTTTACAGTCTATTAAAAACTTTTTTTGCAAGATTTTGCAGTGCAGGCAAGCTACCCCCAAAACTCTGAACTATCCCTTTAACATACATTTTTTTGGATTAAAACAAGCTCCTGGATCATAAAAAGCAAAAACTGACAATGAAAACAAACATTTGAAATCATATAACAGTTTCTATACCATATTTATTTTTTGCATTTTTCTCCTCTTCTCTGCATTAGCCAGCCGGGAGGGAACCACATGCAGCTTTGCCGATCCGGCCTTCGTGGTGTACTCATCTGTGGCCTCCTTCTACGTGCCCTTCATCGTAACGTTGCTGGTGTATGCGCAGATCTGTGTGGTGCTGCGCAAACGAGGCAGACGCACCGCCCCGCCACGCCGACACAGCTTGCACACACAAAGCGCGGCTGAGGCGGGAGAAGGTCATCGACACAGGAAGGTAGGGTCACATGTTTGGATATCAACTCAATCATCAGATTTTGGCATTGATAGATATCGACCCACAGGCCTGCACCATCATAGATGGTACCGCCAAAAAAAGTTGTGATGAAGTCCGTAACTTTCATGTTTCAGTTCAAAAGTTTCCAAATCTGCTTTTAATTGATTGTTTGCTCTTCCATCATCCATATTTTAAAACCGCTCTGACACACTCATCAAGTATTCTGTATCAGCTCGCTCCAGCTCTTCGATGCAGCTATAGGATGTTTACAGTGAATGAAATATTCACACCAAGACTCTGCACTGTTCTATCAAACAGAAACAGACTAGATAAGATAAGACAGACCTTTATTAGTCCCACAGCGGGAACATTTGCATTATTTCAGCAGCACAGGGGAAAGTGCAAAACAAGAAGCATCTATATAGAAATAGAAATAGCCTGGGTGTCTTGTGTTGTTGTGTTCTTAGCAAAGGTAAACACCCTGCAAACCTCATAACAGGCCATGAGATCACAGGCTCATGTGCACACAGACACTGAAGAAAAAGTGAGAGGAATAAGTCAAGAATGCTGAAAGTCCACAGTGGAGGTGCATCTGGAAAAAGTGAACGCAAAACAAGCTGTCATATTTGGTAGCGTCAGCAGTGGATATAAAATAACAAAAAAGATGAATGGGATGCTAAAAATACTCCTTAATGAACCACCCTACCTGCAAACTGCAAACTGTATGTATTACAGGAGCACAGTTGTCAGGACTGATGATGCTCTCCAAGAAGTGCGTGTGTGTGTTTAGAGACAGACAGAGAGAGGAGGAAGAAGATGAGGCTTGACTATTTAACTTACTCGAAATGTTGCTTTGTCACTTTTTGTCCTGCCCACACAAACTGCCACGAATTATTTAATGGCATGGTTCCTGTTAACATAACTCATGCAAATGTTAGTGTAGTGTTTATTTTAAAAGACCATAATGTTTTTTTGTAAAATAATACAAATAATCTAAATCAAAAAAATCTTTTTGTGATCTTAATCATTGAATATTATGCAACTATAGCATTGAAGAAAGCACAATAACCAATTATTCTGCACAAACATATCAGCAGAAAATGGGCAAAAGAGTGCGCAGATTCTGTTTTTACTTATATTATTATATTTATTTAATAAATAAGGAAATATTGGTGAATCTCAACATTTTTAAAAGTGGGTTTTAAGAAATTTCTTAAGAATGGTTGGTGAAAGAGGCCTATAGTTATTAATATTGTTGGGGGCTGAATGGGTGGAGTTTCCCTGCACGCCGTGAGACAATGTGTTTAAGGCCATAAGCTGAAGGAAACTGTGTTTAAATGTGTTTTAAATCACTCGTGTTACCTATTACGCAGTGATTAATGTTCATGCATTTCACCATGGTTGTAATGGGTTACAGTTAATGTTGTGACATATTGCACCATGAGTTAGGTTGTGGATGCGGTTAGTGACATACTGCCTGTGTTGATATCAGGGAGTTGAGTGAGAAGGTGTGCTACAGTTAAATAAAGACCATTTCTCAGTTTAGATTTCATCTCCTTGCTATCTGCTTGTTAGCAAGCAATCCCAGCTTGCTACAATATGATGTAACATTTCAACCAATAGATTAAATATTGGACCTTTAACCCTTACTGAGGCCTTGCTCATTAGGCCAGGACCAGTTTTATACTGGGATAACTTGACTTGCGTTTTAAATGCTTTCCTCTTCTATGTGAATACACCCCGATCAGTACATTAGCATGTTCACTACATTAGCTGATTGCAGCTTATCACAGATGTATTGACACTGGCGTGATGTTGGCCTAAACCTAAAAACTGAAACAAATAATATCTTCATCAAAAATGTTAATGTGTTTATGCTCCAAAAAAAAGAGTGAGAGATTTTCAGCCAGTGTATTTTAATCGCTCTCTTTTCTGTCATTGCATATCGATATTGACATGAACTTTGAAAATCCTGCTTCAGTTTTGCTTTTTCCCTGAGAATATATTTTACATGCTGCCCCCTCCTCTTTCAGAATAAGTGTACACAACCAGAGGATGTGAAGTTGTGCACCCTGATCCTGAGACCCACCACTGCAGGCCCACAGCGCAAGAAAGTGGTGAGTCTCTCAGCATAAAAATGGCCTCTCTCTCATCATTTTCTCATACAGTCTGTTGCCACTACAGTGATGCTCTGCTGCCTGCTATCTCTCCTCCTTCTTACATCCATAAATGTCCTCCTTCCTTCGCCTTTGTCTTATCTTTACCACCAAGCATCCACACCTTTGTTTGTCCCCCAACGCTTACCTCCCTCACCACCCTCCTTCCTCCCTCTCTGTGTGTCAGACCCTGGTAAAGGAGGCGGTGGTTCACCCCCTCGGAGTGGAGCCGGGTCAGTTCCTGCCGCAGACCGAGCAGAGCCTGGCTCCTCCTCCCGCTCCCCAAACCTCCTCCCACTCAGGACGGGCCAGGATCTCCCTGGCCATCTCAGTTGGACCTGCCCCGGTTCTTCCCTCCACCGTGACGCGATCGGCTCTGTTGCCTCGCCCGCCCACCCTGGAGGACGGCATGAGGGGCCGTGAGGGATGGAGGGAGCGCAGCGGAGGGAGAGAGAAATGGGGGATCACTAAGGAGAGGGTGAGAGGGAGGCTGTCGCAGCAGAAGGAGCGGAAGGCGACACAAATGCTGGCTATTGTGCTTGGTGAGTGGAGGGTGGTACAGACCAACTGATGATGTCCTCATCTTTAGACTGTGTACACATACTCAGTACACTCAGCCTGTTTCACCATGTGTGTGTGCACAAAGCTGCCTTCTTTGATTCACATAAACTCATCCACATAATTATGTAAACATACCACACAATGTTTTAGTAATATTCTGTCACACCAGTCTCATATTATCTGGGGATATTATATGTTATTCTATGTTAATCCTACCTCACATTACTTTTCGTATTTGACATGTGATTGTGTTCATGTCTTCATAAATGTGTCCATTCCGCAGTTATCCATATTTCTTTAGTCTATAAGGGTCCAACAATCAAAAGAATCAAAAAAATGATCATAAAATGAACCCAAGGTGTGAATATTGGTGGGCTCACTCTCCATCTTTCCTCCGCTCCACCTCCAACTCAGTGGCGCTGCTGCTCAGTGCTTTGTTTCACCTTACTTTCACTCTGATCCTAAATCAGCCCAATCATCAAGTTGAATACACAACACATGTATGTTTCTCTCATGATCGGCTCTGATCACGGGTCTTCTCAGATCCACTCTGGTGTGACATGTAATGATAAACAGACCCAGGACCAGTGGTAATAGAATGGGCGGCAACGCACACCTGATCGATCATAATAACACGTGAAACTGTAGGGTTGCAGGTCAGGTCTCAGTCCCAGATTTGGGTGGTCCTGTGAAGACCTCTAAATAGTAGGGGTTGGAATCACCAGAGCATCAACGATACGATATTTTTGCGATATGCTGAGTACTGCGATACAATATATTGTGATTTATTACCTTTTTTCAAGCGTAATTTATGTCCACAAAGGAAAACTTTGTCAACATCTGTTTTATCTAATAATATAAAGTTTTCAGTCTGTTCATGTCACTTCAGCCATTTTGTTTGCAGCAGCAAAATCTATCTAGTGGACTGAAAAACAATTGAGTTTTTCTAGTAGGCTACCTCAAGTTTAATTTGTATTTGTAGTATCAATAATTTATTTAATAAAAACATACTTGGCACTGTGCGACAATAAGATATTGCCACACAAAAATATCACTATACTATGTTGTATCGATATTTCCCCCCACCCCTACTAAATAGCAGGGCTGGTTGTTTAATCCTCTTCCTGTCCACATGTGAAACTCCAAACATCTCTCCTTGCCCAGGCTGTCTCTAGTTTCTCTGGATGAAAGCGCTATATAACATGTGGCGATAATTAAAATGTAGCCAGGTAAACACAGTTTAAGAGTGTTTTTCTTTAACTCCCTCTCTATTACCTGAGGCATTGTGTAAGCTGTGCACATTACAAGAGCATCTCGTTTATTGTTTCTGTCTGTCGTCTGTAGCAGGAAACACAACAGCCTCTGACTTAAAGAGGAAATCTGTTTAAAATGTTTGTTTTTTTCAGTAAAAACAATGAGCGTATTTGAGATTGAAGGCTTTGAATGTATATTTGCAAAGTTTTACTTGTTTTAGTAAGAGACACGCTGGTGAGTAGAAGACAACATGTACACCACTTGTTTTGCCTCCCTCCTGGTGCAGGGAATCAATTCCAAAGAAAAAAGTCAATCCCTGTACACACTTATCACCTCTGCCTGAGAGAGGTCCCTGAGAGCCACATATCGACTCTTTAGATAAATCAATGCAGGGTACGTCTTTAGAAAGGTCCTTGTGGCCAAACCATCGAGTCTTCTTAAATGTATGCGGAACGTTAAGTGTGTGCAGAAATTGACTTTTTTTTATGGCTTTTCACTTGATTATATTTTGTTTGTGGCCCGCCTCATCTGTTTTGTGATGAATGTGACTTGGCTGCTGTAACACTGATTGGGATTGATGAAGCTCTCTGTTTATCTATTTATGTTATTTCAGCAGTTTTGTGAGTCTTTGCAAAATACAAATTTAGAAGTTGGCGGGATATTTTACGAATGATGTCCTTGCACAATTTGTGCCACATCAACCCAAATGCCTGAAAAAATGCTGGCTTTGTAGGTTTCTGCAAAAAACAGATACATTGCATTTGTGCGTTATTATCTAATGAATACATTGAAACTATATTGAAACTTTTCAACAGCGCTGTATGTTTATATTTATAGTTATGTTTAGGCACAAAAAGATCAGGTTTTGTCTCAAAATTCCCAGTTATGGCTCCTTCAAAATACCTTCTCTGAGGGATCCCTGAAGGATTAGAGGGGAGGGCAAAAATGTATCTATTACAAATCCTATTACAATGAGATGGTTGAGTCCTAAACCTCCAACGTACAACATTTGGATTTAAAAAAAAGGGAACTGAATGAGATGGAACAAATCATGTATGCACTGAGGTGGCAAAGACCAAAATTCATAAATAGGTGGAGTCCTGTAATGAGCTTGTTAATGCAGTGAGGGAACTCTAAAATCCATATCCCCTGTCTATTCCCATCCCACTTTTATATTTTTAAGTTTACTCTATTTTTTATTTACTTTTTTCTCTTCTCTTTGTTCTTTTCTTTTTACTTGTGGATGTACATGTAGTTTAACAGGAATGTTTGTATGTAGACATGTACACATTTATTAGTTTTCCTTGCAAGTTTGAATCTCAGGTTCGTCTTATCGCACTCGAACACTTCACTGTATTTGTTGTAAACCTGGATAGATGTTATGGCAGCTGAAAACTTTGCACAATGATCAAAGTATTGTGTACTATGTGAGCTATGTAAAAACTGCAGTTAAAAAAAAATCCCAGTTTTGGTTACTATGTCCTGGTAAAAAAAACAACTGATTTTCGTTGTACTTTTCCAGGAGACAATTCAGCAGTGTCGGTTAGATTAAAGAACTAATTTTCATGGCACCATCCTGGCAGTTAATGCAGAGACCTCCTGGTTAAAAAAACCTGAAACTCAGGAAACTCAGGGGTGCCTGTAAAAAAACGACTGATTTTTGTGGCACTATCCCGCCAGGAAATGCAGCTATGTCTCAGTAAAAAACAACCACTTTTTGTAGCGCTATCCCTGGTGGAAAAACAGCGATGGGTCCCTGAAAAACTACTGGTGTATTTGCTGGTCTCAAACAGTGGTCTGCAGCTTAGCAGCTATCTCACCTAGGTATCACGCCATCCATCATCCTCCCCTCCTCCTCTACTTAAAGTCAGCTCATGTACTATATGACTTTAAAAACATTAATATGATACATATGAGATGTACTGTATTCATGGTTTGCAGAAACACACAATGACAACATTTTTTTTTTGGTGACTGGGCCGGTCACACGTGCAGAAAAACTCACTCATCTTCTACTCCCCTTCCTGTCCCTGTTTCTAAGGTGTGTTCATCATCTGCTGGCTGCCTTTCTTCCTGACCCATGTGCTGAAGGCCCACTGCAGGAGCTGCTGTATCTCGCCGTCACTGTACAGCGCCGTCACCTGGCTGGGATACCTCAACAGCGCTGTCAACCCTGTCATCTACACCACTTTCAACATCGAGTTTCGCAAAGCCTTCATCAAGATCCTGCACTGCTGAGAGCTGGAGAAATGAGAAGCAGCAACTGTCAAGAAAAAAAAAAGAGAGAGACAAGGAGAGAAGAAGTAGTCGTCAGTTTGGGTACACAGGAAGGAGGAGGGGTGAGGCAATAGATTGGACGACTGATGAGTTAAGAGGTAAAAGCTTCCTGGGAAATTAAAGACGAGAGAAATGTAACCAGCGAGACTGAAGACAGAAAACATGGCATACAGAGGGAATAAAAGCAGGCAAAGACAGTACCAGACAATCACAACGAGAGAGTGTGTGACAAGTAAAAGACAGCTGCGAGAACACAAACAAGACTGGAGACATTTATAGAAGACACCCACTGTGTTGTACATACAGTCTGAGAGGGGAATATATGTGAGGACTGATCTCTCCACAGCATCCAGGCTGACAGACTCCCTGAGACGTGACTGTTTTTCCAATACTTGCTGTGTCAGACTTTAGCTGTTGTGTTTACTGTATTTTACTGTAATCTCGACAAACAGCATCTTGTTATTTGTTCGCATGTGCTCGTCTTTCTCAGAGGAGTGGAGCGACTCTCATGCCCGTGGTTCTATCATTTTTCACACTCTTTGAAAACCTGAAGTTACATAAAGGGGGAATAATTGATTTGGTTACTAAGTGATCATACAGCATCAGCTGACAGTGAAGACAGTGCTCATTTCATTTAATGTGTCCAGTTTTTGCTTTAAATAAGTGTGCATACATGTTGAATTTGCTGTTGTAAATAATTTTACAGGCTGAGAGGAGGGATCGTTAGTATTGTACAAACACTAATAATAATAAAGATTTTCTTTTATTGCTTATTTTGTTAATTTTGCTCATTTAATCCAACCAAAAGGATTTTTTTTTCTTTACCCAAGATGCTAGGTGGATACATACATCTAGTGATGCACTTGGACAAATCATTAGTAATAGTACCATGGGTCATCGGGGGTTTTGTACCCTGGCGACCTGACTGGGAGTGACAGTTCCCAGTCCGTGCTCAGCAGCATTAGACCACAGCTTGTCCCTCCTGAGCCTCTGAAGCTCTGCTGATGGCTTGTCTTTTTCGGCCCCAGTAATGCCCAGGAGGCTTTAGGCCCTGCTTAAGGACTTCCCTGCAAAGCCTCTCGCCCCCACTTTAATGGAGATACACCGAGCACACCACCCTCGTCCGCAGCACTCCTCCACCAGTTCAGCCTATTTCCCCTACTTACGCTCACCGGCCTCCTCCAGCTCCAGCATGACATCTTGTACCAGCACAATGTCCGGTCTAAGTTTGGTCTCCACGATATCTTCTGGGAATCTGACTTGTTTCCCCAGGTCCACCCTTATCTGCCAGTCATTTGCTGTTCCCGAGGGGCCTGCCTGGACTTTTGTCTTGGTGTTTGGAGTTCTCCTGCTCTCACCAAAGTGATGCTGCGTCCTGCTGGTCGGAGATATTTGGCCCAATCAATGGTGCTCAGCAATTACCTTCAGCACTTGGTCGTGGCAAGATGCTTCGTAGACATTGTGTTTTTAATAAAATAAAATGGAACAAGTAGAAGAGAACAGATTCAGAGCATGAATCAATGTCTGGAGCTGACTCTGTGGACATTGTCCAAGGACTTGTGTAAAGTTATGCAGGTATAACACACAGTTGAGCAGTTAGTATTCAGACAGGAACACTCAGCATTTCAGATAAGTCTTGTTTTATTTAAAGCCTCCACCCCCGCTATCAATATGGTAAAAATTTGGCCATGGGCTTTTTCCTTGTTTTCGAACAGATGGTGTGTGTGTGTGTGTGTTTAGCTGTCATTTCAATCATTTCCAAAAGATTTAGGCAAGTTGTGTTGAATATTTAAAAGATTCTCTGGCCTTTGAGATATCTTTTTTTTCTTATTTATTGAACACATCTTGACCTTGAACACTGGTGCAAAGTTTGTTTATTGCAGGGGTCCAACATTTTTCAGGCCAAGGACCCCCGAGAGACAGTCGGAGCAGGGACCCTCTGCTACATATGCTGTATAAAAACGAGTTGCAATTGAGATGATTCTCAGAATATTTTTTTGTCTTCTCTTGTTTGCCAGGGTGTCTACACGTCCTTAAAAAGTCCTAAATGTCTAAAATGCAATGTTACAACAGTAAGGCCTGAAAAGCTGTTTAACAGTCTTGAATTTGAATTTGGGAGCTTTAGACTACCACAAACATTTTATCCAATTTAATTTATCCATTTTTAAATTTCTTTTTGTGAAAATGAGCGAAGCCTTTCTATGTAAAAGTCCACATTTCTAATGTTACAAATATTTTTCTTTATACTTGCACTTACCTGTTGACACAATGTAGATCGACTTAACTTACTATAATAACCATATTTCTACATAACACAAGACTACATATATATTATTTCCCTGCAATGCTTACCTGCGATGCTTAAATAAGTAAAACATGACTTGTCCAAAAATCTGACATAAATTTGGTTAAAAGGTGTCTTGAACGAGTCTTAAAAAGCAAATTTAACTGTCTGATACCTGTAGACACCCTGGTTTGCGCTTCCCTGTAGCTGCTAAGCAGCAAGTTGTAGCATGGCTAGGTACATTAGCCTCCACCTCTGTGCTTTCACCAGGGGGTTTTTAGGTGGAGAGTGTGTCAGTCTCGTGCTCAAAATGTTACAAAATGATCTATCATGGCTCACAAGAATGTCTGGACATTTGAAATAATAATACAGCCAATTAGCCAATATGTTTCAATAGTATGTAACTGTTAGCTAACTAGTTCACCTTGCTGTTATCAGTTTATTCATTCCTATCAAATTTGCTGAGTGACACTTGAAGCAAAAAAAACAAACATCAGCCACCGCACATAAAATTCCTCAAATGATCAGCGATGCTTCTGCACTGTGTGGCCTCCGGCTTATCACTCTTTTAACTTGAATAAGATAAAAGGATTGAATCATGCGGCTCTTCTCGACTTTCACGTTATCAGACCAACTGGATCAAATTCTGATAGTGAAACTAGTAATTTCTCAAAGGTTGTGATGCTCAAAAAAATGTATTCACGGATTTACAGGCGTCTCTTTCAACCATGTAAGTCAAAGGGTAAATGTCAGTGGCAGCATGTGACGGATTACACTGTTTACATAATATTCGCATAATCGGGTAACCTTCAAGGGAATTAAATACAGCTATTACCAACCTTTTTTCTGCATTTGCCACTGTGCCACTGTTCCTATTGAACCTACTGGCATCAAAACAGTAGTAAATCCAGCTTCTTGCTTGATTTGATTGGCTGGGCTAAGTGTGTTTACGAGTGGTAGGACTCCGTGCCTAATGCTGAAACTGCAGGTCTTTAAAAAGCTGTAGAATGTCTTAAATTCAGTTTATTATATTAGGCCTTAAAAGTCATTAAAGAGGCTTAAATTTGAATTTGTGAGGTCTTAATTGCCACAAATATTTAATGTCATTTATTTTTATCCATCTTTTTATTTCTTTTTGTCAGCGTGAGTCAAGCTGTTGTTGGTAAACATCATTTCTGATGTTACAAACCTTTAAAACCATCACTGAAACTAATACTGTATTTTTACTTTATACTTGCACGTACCTGATGGCAAAATGTAGATTAACCTAACTCACTCTAATAACCATATTCCTACATAAAGTCTACCTCTGCACTGGACCACATGTATTGTATACGATAAATGTATACTTACCTGCAATGCTTGAATAAGAAAAAAAAACAATTTGTCCAAAAAAATGTCTTAAATTTGGTCTAAAATGATCTAGAAAAGGTCTTAGAAAGCATTAAATTTAAGTGTCTTATACCTGTAGACTCTCTGTTTTTGAAAATGTTATGCATATCTAAAATAACTAAATAAAATGCGACACATGGTGTAAGAGAGGAGGCGTGCCATACCAAAGGTAGCCTTAACAATGGTTTTGCTGTCCACATGTTTTAGTGTGATTGAGGCCCTAAAGGAATAGTTTTACATTCGGGGAAATACACAGTATTTGTTTTCTTCCTGAGAGTGAAATGTGGAGATTGTTAAATCCAAAGCTGGAGCCAAGATGCTTAGCTTAGCATAGCTTAGCATAAAGACTTGTAACAGAGGAAACAGCCTGGCTCTCTCTCAGGGTGACATCCGCCAATGCAGGACTTGTAGGAATATAGAGATAAGTCTATAGGTATTAGATATTACTTGAGATGCGAGGGAAACCTACAGCTTGCGTCGTAGCATTAATTATCATAGTCAGCCAAATCATACAGTTCCAAAAGATTTCAGTGCCAGAGAGTCTGACTGTCACAGGAAAGGATGTAAAAGTGTAGTTTACTGTGAGTAACTGCAGCTTTCTGTCAATAACTCTGCTGTCCTGTCAGTAAATCCCACTGAAGTGCCTGTCTGCACAGAATAATACAAATGCTATTAAGAAGCAAATGCTGCAGCTCCTCAGGGGCTGCTGTGCAAACCCTGAACGAGGGGCTCTCCTCCCCTCTGATACCACAGAGAGGGGAAACTGGCAGAGCTGTGTATCTGAGGAGTTCAGATTGATGCAAGTTGCCAGTCAGCCTGATTGGAGTAAACAAGGACCCTGACACCAATATGGGAGCAAATGAAGCCTGCACGCTTTATTTATTTATTCATTCAGTCAGTCAGTGTCATGTGCAGCTGCAGAGGGTGCAACTCTGTGCTCATGGTATCAACAACAAGCCAGCTTTACCCAGACATTTTTCAAACTTAGACACAATGTTAGTGTAGCTGTATTATAGATGTAGCCCTGCATCGGACAAAAAAATAAATTAAAAAAACATGAGTAAATAACAAAAATAACACAACAGCAGCAGCTCAGGAAACGGTTTGGCATGGGGGTGAAAATGCTGTGACTGCGAGGAAATAGAAAAATAATAAGATTTTACACGGCTAAATAAAACCTGAACATTTCACAAAACACATTTCTAAAACAATAAACATCTCACTAGAGACGAGCCGTCTGTATATACTTTATCCAGGTGGTGAAATGTTTGCTTGCTGTGAGTTTTGTTTTTACCCTTGTGGCATAACTGTATGGTTGGCAATGTTGGTCTTTCAGTTGATTGGTCCACCACTTTTTTCCAGACTGAAATATAGTACTGTTCCCCTCAGGATGAATCCTACTGACTTTGGTGTTTCCCTGACTTTTCCATGATTGTTCATTTTTTGTTCTGACTAAAATGTCTCTACAATCATTGGGTGGATTGCCATGAAATTTGGTACATTCATGTTCCCCTCAGGATGAACTGCCTTAACTTTGGTGACAACCTCTAATGCTGTCATCATCAGGTCAGACTTCTAATTTGTCAGTTTGATTTTTGACCACAAAAGCTCCCTGTACTAAGTAACTAATAATAGTCCCATCAGCTGATGGTTTAGTCCATCCATCCATTTTCAACCACTTATCCAGAGCCAGGTCACGGCAGCAGCAGGCCAAGCAAAGCACCCCAGACATCCTTCTCCCCAGAAACGCTTTCCAGCTCCTCCTGGAGGACCCCAAGGCGCCCCCAGGCCAGATGAGATATGTAATCCCTCCCGTGTGTTCTGGGTCTGCCCCGGGGCCTCCTACAGTGGGACATGCCCGGAACACCTCCAACAGGAGGCACCCAGGAGGCATCCTGATCAGATACCTGAACCACCTCAACTGACCCCTTTCGACATGAAGGAGCAGCAGCTCTACTCAGAGCTCCCTCCAGATGTCCGAGCTCCTGAACCTATCTCTAAGGCTGAGCCCAGCCACCCCAAGGCGGAAACTCATTTTGGTCCCTTGTATCCCCGATCTCATTCTTTTGGTCACTACCCAGAGCTCATGACCATAGGTGAGGGTTGGGACGTAAATGGACCAGTAGATCAAAAGCTTCACCTTCCAGCTCAGCTCCCTCTTCACTACGACAGTCTGGCGCAGCACCGGCATCACTGCAGAAGCTGCACCAAACCACCGATCCATCTCACGCTCCATTCTACCCTCACTCGTGAACAAGACCCCGAGATACTAATAACTCTCCCCCAACCTGGAAGAGTTTCCGGCAGAGAACCTTCACCTCAGATTTGGAGGTGCTGACTCTCATCCCAATCACTTCACACTCGGCTGCAAACCACCCCAGTGCATTTTGGAGGTCACAGGTGTGATGAAGCAAACAGAAACACATCATCTGCGAAAAAGCAGAGATGAAATTCTGAGGTCACCAAACCAAACCCCTTCCTCTTCCCGGCTGCAGCTTTAGATCCTGTCTATTAACATCACAAACAGGATGCCCATCCAGTTTACATGTGTTTTGTGCACTTGAAGAAGGTTACGACCATGTCCCTCAAGGAGTCTTGTGGGGGAACTGCAGAATTACAGGTACCAGGGTTGGTGCGACGAGCCATTCAGTCCCCATATGACCAAAGTGAGAGCTGCGTCCGCATTCTCGGTGTAAAGGGTTGATGGTTTAGTGTTTGGTACTAATTAGCAAATGTTAGCATGCTTACACAGTAAACTGGTGGTGATCATGGTAAACATTATACCTTATAAACATCAGCATTTTAGCATTGTCATTGTGAACATGATAGCATGCTGTCGTTAGCATTTAGCTAAACATCTTACGAAACTGATAGTGTCAGCACTAAAACTGAAAGGTTTTCTGTCTAATGTTTTCAAAGTTATTCATACAATTAAAAGCCTGTTTCTGTTCTTTTGTTTGTAAAAATGTTTTTGTTTTAATTACTTGTTTGACCTATTTTGTTTTTGTTTTAGGAAATGATCAGGGTTTTTTTTTACTTATTAGTTTCATGGGTAGCCTGCAGTTAATTCTTGTTTATTTCCTTATTTTTTTAATTTGTCAGTTTGTTTTGTAAAATGTGTTTTGCACCATGTTTACCCTGCTTCAGACGCTCTGACATATCTTCCCCCAGGTGATGGAGTCATGTCTCCTCCCCCGTGTTTGGTCTTTGAAGTGAACTCAGCAGTGTAACCTAGAAGATGCTGAGTAACACCCCAACTGGGGCTCCTCATTGCGGCCAGCACCTCGCACCATCTGAGGCAGTAATGTGATAGGATGAACAAAATACCCTTGAGAAGACTGGACACACACACACAGAAACACACACACACATACACACACACACTACGCCTTTTCAGATTCATAATAGCAGTATGATTATTGGATACATATCTTTCAACTATGAGAAATTCAACTCCTTGACTGTGTGAATGTGTGTCTGTCCGTGCTGCCATTATGTTCCTCAGTACTTGTGAGTGGGAGCAACTCATTGGTGTGGTGTACATTACCCTCTGTTGTTAAACTCTGACCCAAGCTCACAATTATCCCCATGCATATTTCATAGACGCCCGATGACAAGAGTGCATGTATCCGTTACTGACCTGACTGCTGCAGCCGCGCCTGTTCTGACCAGAGGAGAAAGATTAAGTTGGAGAGGGAAGAAGAGTAGAATGGAAGGAAGAGGAAGATGAAGAGGGGGGTAACTGAAGAGAGGAGGAGGACAACGGTAGACTCTCAAGAGAAGGAGGGTGACAAACTGCAGAAACGTTTGCCATCTGAAGATGATGGACCCACAGTAACGCAGCGCATGTCTTTGGATTAAAGATGCAGCAGAGCGGGCGGGCGTCGTCTGTGTCTTATCACTGACAGTGTGGCAGTGATGCTTTCTCTCCCCACAGTGGTACAGAGCTGGTTTAATAAGTGGAGGAGACACACTCAGATGAATGACTCCCCTGCATACAAATGAGGCTGACAAGTGTAAATCTGTTCGGCTGACATTCAGGTGAGAGCACATGAAAACATGTTTCGAGAACACTGTTATGATGAGATGTGAAGATGTGAGCCCGTCACGGAGAGTGCAGTATATTGAACAAACTATGGGTCTCATTCGCCAACTATTCTCAAGAAGACATTTCTTCAAAACCACTCACACAGTTTTCACAAATATTCTGATATTCACTGTTCTTGTATTTGTTCTTAGGGGAGAACTGAATCGATGCACATTCAAGGGCACACCTACACATTTGTTTGCTGACTGCAATTCTACAATTGTATAACATCATAGGATGTAATTTACAATAATGTCCTTATCAGTCATCATTTTTTTAATAATTTTTTGCAAATCATTTTCGCCTTTTAAAATAAATAAGCACTACATTTTAACACAAAAACTTTGCATCAGTTTTGGTTATAAGGAGCCATAAAATCCAGTTGTTGATGATTTTTTTTTTTCTTTTTGGATTTTATTTTTTTGGCTTTTTGCCTTTATTAGATAGGTCAGTCTTAGGTGAGGTCTTAGCGAGGGGCCACGGGCTGCTGCGGCAAGGACATTGCCTTTGTATATAGGATTCCGGCGCTACCTAATAAGCCACCGATTGCCCCCAATAATTGATGATTGATTGCACTATTTATAGGCCCAAAGCAGGCCTTTTTACTTCGTTTTTTTCCCTGCATATTGTTTTACATCCACCTCTGATACTTCTAACCATGAGAGCTTCTTTGATGTTTAATTCCTGTAGAGGTACCTCCACTTTAACACTATTGAGGGAACTTTTTTAAAATTTGGAGTCCAGTGCTTCATCCTCTGTAGGCTTTATTTCGGGCATTTTTCATTAATAGTCTTAACTTTTCTTTTCTGTTTGCGTGTGTGCACATGTCCCTACAGTCTAATGTTCTTTTGTGTGGATTTGCGGGGCGTTTAATTGCGCTAATTAGGATCGACTAACATGCTCTCAGTTTACAGGGAGAAGGGGATTTAACGTTATGAGAACACGGAGGTGAACAGTTTTCCCGTAATGAACATGTCATGAATCTGACATAGCCTTTTCTTAGGATTTTTCCCAAGAACCAATTTAAGAAAATCTCAGAGACATTGGTGAATGAGGCCCAATGTGTGCAGTCACATTCGTCCTTTTTTTAGTTTAGTAATGATAAAACAGCTTTAGAAATCAACTCATAATTATTATGAAAGTGTGTGACCTTATTTTGCAATTGCTCATGAGTTTCATTTTTTATTAGTATTTTACTCACAGCAAGTTTTTTCTGAAATGTTATCGAAGCCAGACTTTCAATTTCCTTTGGGAAAACTAGTCTAATTCTGTCTCATAATTTAACCAGGTTTAATTACCAAGATCTAATCTGATATTTGCTTCACAAGAAGCAATTAACAGAAATCTTTTTTGAGTGATGTGAGATTGTAAAATGCACTTTTAAAAGGCTACACTAGACTTTTTCTTTATTATGTGAGAATATCAGCATTCAATTAAAGTTACTTATATTCCAGGCTCATTATTTGTTGTTGCTTTTGTTTGTTTTGCAGGACTCCGTTGAGGTTTCAGGGTTTCCTTCCATGTCTGTTTCCCTCCTCTCAGCTCAGCCATGTCTGACATCCAACAGATCTTATCTAGACCAAAACACATATGTTGCTAATCAGACCCCGTAAGCTTCACACTATCAAGCCAAAGAACATGAACTTTTAAACATACACTGCATTTCATGACAGCAACCAGCGATTTTACAAGTATGGATTTGCGGTTCCAGGCAGGCAGCACCAGCTCTTCTGATGCACAGCAGCCAGTTGTTGCGTCAGTCTATCCGTCCCTTAAGCACTGGTCATCAACATCTTTTCAAAGTTCAGTCAGTTGTGAAGTATTGAGCGTATCGTCTCTGGTCCCTTCTACAGTGCTCACACTTGTGCCTCATTATAAACCACCAGCCAATGGAAACTTATACCCAGAGCTTCCATCTTTTTATGAAGTAATATCAGAGCCTCAACTTCCAGGAACTTCCTCTTCTCCCTCTGGTTCCTCAGAGGCCCAGGATCAAAAAACCCCAACTTCATCACTTCCTCATGATGATAATCCCCACGAAGTTCAGCAGAGGAAACCATCAGATGGAGGCCTGCTGGAGGAGGGATCAGTGGGTCTTATGTTACCCAAAGATCTCCCAGATGAAGAGCCAGGTACGGTAATAATAAGAGTGTTGGTTCAAATGTGGAGTATTGATTAGACCTGACATGGACTCTGCTTTAAACCAACACAGTCCCAAAACACTGCAGCATCTAATGAACCCAAATGTGATTAAAACACGCTGCACATATGAGTGACAACACTCCATTGCTGATGGTTTAAGGACACCCATGCATTACAAACACGTGCTTCTAGTCGTAGTCCTAACCCCCCCAACCTCTAACACTTTCACTTAAAAAATACAGACATTAATTTGCTGCTAAAACAGCCTCTGCACCTCCTTTTGGCTCTGTTTTCAGGCTTTAGAAATTTTAAACAATGACAGGAGACTTAAGTCAATGAAAGGTCATTTCAGAGAGAGATGCACATGCACCTCCCTCCAGCGAAAGCCTGATTCAAGGGTGGAGGATCCTGCAGAGAAAATTGCAACTCCAGCATTGATAACAACTGCCTACACTGCAAAGCAACCTAAAAAAGGGAGACGGACTTATCAAAAAGAGAGTCTAAAAAAAGAGTCTGACAATAAACAAAACACGTGTCAATATCAGCGAGGAGAACATTTTGCTGCAAGTTTAGCCTTATGCTAACTGGAAGTAAAGGCTCACGGTTGCGGCTTCAAGTTCACGTTAATGTGGCAGACGTCAGCCCTGAACCTCAGCTTCACTCCCTGCTGCTACAGACCGGCTTACCAGGAGAGGGGCTGGCAACAGCTTCAGAGACAGACACCCAGTCAGCAGCTGCAGCAACACAAATCCAGCCAGCGCAATCCCAGCTCGTGGGGACCAGACAGCCCTGACTCTCTGCTCGATCAGCAAACTTTATGTTGCTGCCATTACACAGGTTAGGCCTGTTACTGCCGCTGGCCACAAGCCCACTATGATACCTAGCACTGAGAGGTTGCGCTGGACAAATCTGAGCCACTACAGCTGCCGACAGAAGGTCTGACATTTTGGGTAAGACACTAATTTGGATAGTTAGATGAGAAGATTGAGAACATTCTCATGGGTGGAGATCGGGGCTCTGTGCAGGTTCTTCCACGCCAAACTGGGAAAAAGCATTTCTTTATGGAGCTGACTGACTGGAGCTAAATCCTACTGACTTTAGCGATCCTCTGACTTTTCCTCTTGTGCCACCATCAGGTTGGCATTTATGATTTCGACTGAAATGTCTCGACAGATATTGGGTGAAAATTGGCAAAGACATCTTCCCCTCAGGATGAATACATTATGATCTCTTGACTTTTTACAGAGTGCCAATGTCAGGTTAGAATTTTAATTTGCCTCGTTCTTGGATTTATAACCAAATACCTGCAAAACTAATAACATCTCAGCTGTTGTTTATGTTTAGTGTTAATCAGCAAATATGTGCATGCTAACGTGCTAAACTCAGACTTTGCCTTAACAACCCTTACAGAGCTCTGTAAGACAGAGCTAACCCTTCGTCTTATTAATGTTCTTTTTACATCAAAATAATAACCTTCTCCATCTGTAATAGCTTCTTTAGCCGTGTAACCAAATGAAAGCAGTCACATTATTGATTTACACTCAGCCTCGCACCGCTG
The DNA here is from genome assembly GCA_019142605.1 of Cephalopholis sonnerati. Taxonomy (NCBI): domain Eukaryota; kingdom Metazoa; phylum Chordata; class Actinopteri; order Perciformes; family Serranidae; genus Cephalopholis; species Cephalopholis sonnerati. Next base: position 24,631,684 of record JAGQAX010000008.1, on the reverse strand, counting down.
AAAATCTGATCTGTGCCTACAGATAATGAATCCCTTTGAATAAATTATTCAATGTATATCTTAAGACAAAAATACAGCCGATTCAAAGCCAAGAGCCTGGGTATGAAAAACATCAGAAAGTAAAAGACATGAGAAGACGATGATGCTGAGGAGATGGACATTAAACACACTCTCAGGTTCTTCGTCGGCACAGAAAGGCCCTTAAATTCCACTCTTGTATTTTTAAGTGATGACGTATAAGGTGTTTTATCCCCAGTGGTCACATTAATAAACAGCAAAGATTTGGCCCAAGATTTCACCACCTCATGCAGTGATTATCTGCTCTGCCAGTTCTTCAAAGGTGTCAGAGACACTCCTGCTCTGTCTGCTGTCAAGGTCTTATTGATACAATGTCCAATACAAGCTTCACTTTGAACACCAAGTGTCTTGCCAGCGTTTTCACTTAAAGATAAATCATTGTTCCCTGTAGGATTGTTTCCATTACGCAATGTTCTCTTCCTCCTAGAAAAGTCAGTGATTTCTCCACACTGTACAAGCTATTTTTCAGCCTTGACCCATTACAGAGCCACCCGCATTTTCCTGACTTCTATTCCCCCGTCTATCAAAGTGGTTTCTTATCAGCTCTCAGACGCGATAGATACAATAACAGAGTTTCTCAGAGTTTCGCCAGAACACAAAGCGCTGAGGAAGTTGTTCACAGCTTCAGTAATAACACTATAATGCAGGAGAGTGCTGCTGTGCAATCTATTTTATTGCTATGCGACCTCAAAATGGCCTTTGATACTATTGGCCACAGCATCTTTTAAAGGATTCTCTTTGATGGATTTCTCACACCGTCCTATGGATTGCAACTAACAGATAGAAAAAAATTGATTATCTACTGGTTAAAGTGATGAAACATTTCCCAGAGGTCTACTCTTTGGCCTATGATATTAATTATCCTCCTCAGGTGTATCATATGTCATTTTAATTGTATCTTTTACCAATACTATGTCAGCCATGTGGACAGTTTTACCTATCGAATCATAACTAATGATGTAGCTTTGGGCAAGGTGGCACAACATCAAGTTCTTAGCTTGTTCTTTTTTCTTCAAACTCTGCTCTAATCCGATCTGTTTGTCACTTCATGATTTAAAGAACGATACAGAATTAATGCTCCACCTTATTGTCTCTCATTTGTTGTAGGCAATCCTCTGTCTCAGCCACAGGGACAAATCAGAGGGAGGATAAACCCAGCTTATCAGCTTATCCTTCATTTTCATTTAAGGAATAATGTTTGGTGCATTGTTACAGCGTATATTCATGGTATACACTATGCCACACTAGCATCAAACTGATATAAGTCATACCAGGTAAAGATCTCTTAGGCGATAAAGTAATAAATTGCCTCCCAGAGGTTACGTTTGACTCGCTTTAACATTTACCACAACATCACCGTCGGTCCCCCTGCTGCTGCAGCAGGCTGCCACGAGGCTTTTATCAGAAACTACTGAGAGGCTCGACGTTACACCAGCGTTCATCCGCCTCAGGTGGCTGTCAGTCAACCATAAAATTGATTTTAACATTACAAGGCATTGCATGCAGCTCATGCTTTACCTCATATTATGGATGTGTTCTGCCCTCACTTCACTCAGGTCCTCTGAACGGAGCCTTTTGATGATCAAGCTTTTAACAGTCGGCTCAGAGAACCTCGGGCAGCTTGCCTCTGAACACCAGACTGACCAGCTCCTGTCTCTTGTTTTGAGAAATTACTTACAGCACCTTTTCTTTCAGACGTTCTTTTGCTCTGTGTTGCATGTTGTTAATACATTTTGTGCTTTTTATTTATTGTTGTAATTGTGCTTGTATGTGCATACAAAGAATTTTTACTTACTTACATGAATAGAAAGTTTTATTCTTGTAGTCTCTCTATTAACATGAATAATTCCAGAGCAATTATTTAAGTGGCTATAATCAGTATTCTACACTAACAGTCTATCATTATGTGTACTGTGTCTGCAGCTTCCCTCAGCTCTAGAGGGCTTTTTAGTGGCTGTTAGGTCATTGTTTAGCTGTAAAGCAGCTCATGAATGTACTGCTTTGGTACACTCACCACGTTTCAGCCACAGGAGGCTGTTTGCAGCAAAAAAGTCTAAAAACAAACTAACACTGTACACTACCTGCTTAGCACCTAAAAGCAGCCAGTCACATTTGGGCCCCGTTTCCACCAAGCAGTACAGTACGGTCCAGTTCAGTTTGGTACGCTTTTTTTCTGTTTCCACTGTGGAAAGTTGTGGATGGTACCAATGGAACCGCCCCGTACCTTCACCATTTTAGGTCCCTCCTCTGTTGGGGTACCCAGCACACAGATCTGGTACTAAAAGGTGGAGCTGTGAACACTGCAGTCTGTTGATTGGTCAATAGCAGACGGTCACTCTGCTCAGGGCTGAGTTGTGGCTGGTTTTGAGGCTCATGTAACCACTGTTAATATCGTGGAGAGTTTTATTACTGTAACTATAAAATGAAAGGATGTTTTGCTGCCTCTTGCAGCAGCTTGAGTCTGAGAATTCACTGGGTCGACGCCCGGTGACTTTCAAGGTGGAACGTTTACTTGTAATGTTGCTCAAAATGCATGGGCTGATGATGTGAATCCATCAACACACCTTAAATTTCAATGTGACAACTTTGACCATTACTCTACTTTTTATATGACATACACTTTTAGGAATGAGTGGATCTTCAAGTGTTTAAAAATATGTATTAATCTTGCCTACATTATGTGAACTGCTTATATACCACTTCTTACTCAGCGGGGAAAAAAAAGCGTTGCGGAGCTTCGCTCCTGTGGGCTCCAGCAACACTAAACCCCTGAGCTTGTCTTAGAAGGACTAAATGCACATACCCACTATTTTTAAATATGCTATGAAGAGAGACTCAATGCAGCCTGTTTGTTCTGAAAATGCCGGTGTGCAACTCCATTCTGTGGACGACAAACGAGGTGCAGACTGATAGATAAGGAAATACAGTGAGTGCTGGACAGAGCAGTGAGTGACAACAACCCCGCCCACATTTAAGGGTACTGTTTGTGATGGAAACACTAGGTACCATACTGAAAGTGTTTGGTGGAAACCGGACTTTAGCAACTAGCTGGTGAACAGAGTGGGGCATTCAGCAGCTAAAATGCTATTTATTTATTTAAAAGGTTATAATATGTTAATATCGTGTTAACAACTTGTTTCCACTGCCCCCATGTGGCCAAAAAAGTCAGTTATTGCAGGTTTAACATGAGTGCACGTGTTGACAGTTCATTTAATGCTGAACATTTGGAGCCGTTTGTAAATTCAAACATAACGTTGTTTTAAAGTTAAGTGTTTAATAGTGTAAGTAGTTATCACTAAATATCTACCTTTTATCCAGATTTTTTTCGACACATTCTACACTAAATTTGTACAAACAGGTTAATTCTCCAAAACATACATATTTTTCCACGTATAAAAAGGCTGTATAAATAAAACAAAATAATGCACAAAATGGATTTAGGAATGGCTGGTGTGGCCTCATCCTGGACCTAAAAATGAGGAAAGACAATTAACTCAGTCTTGAAACTTCTAAGTGGTTTAAAGGTTTTTTACTGGCTTATTTTTATTTGTAGATTCAGAACCTAAGGCTTGTTCATCTCGTGAGTTGCCACTGATCGTAAGCATCCCCATCGTCCTCAAACTGGTCATCACTTCCGCTCTCTTAGGTAACGTACTGAACATCATTTTAATTCAACAGGGAATCAGTACTGGGAATTTTGATCATTTGAATTCTGTGACAGTTCTGTGATTTAATTATTTACTGTTTAAGTTAACTTGTCATGTCACTGTTTTTCCTCTCTTTTGAAATCAGTCAAGTACCTGGTATTCCCCTCTGAGTTAGGTGAATCGTCTCCTCCTCTCTGTGTTGTGAAGGGGAACTGCAGTGTCCCCACTCAGGTGCCTTTTCTGTTGCAGAATCCAGTGAACCAGACAGACAACATCACTGCAGGTAAAAATAATCTCTCTCTATGTATTTATATATATGGGGCTGTAGGGATGAAATATTAATATAATTTTTATTGTCTGCTTATTGATCTTGGACAGAAGATTATTATACATCCATCAGCTGTCTGGCAGTAATGGCCTTAAGTTTAATAGTTAATAGCCTTATAATGGAATATTTATTACTGAGAAATTACCATGATCCTTTATTATATTGAGTTGCTCAGATACTTTTACTGTATTCAGCTGTCCGTGTATCTTGTGTGTCTTTGGCTCTCCTCACTTTGCATACATCCCATCTTACTCATCTTCTCACACGCAGACTGCCCGGCTCTGGTCAGTGATGGCCGGCGTATTGTTGGGGGGACCTTTGCGAGCAAAGGCAAGTGGGGCTGGCAGGTCAGCATGCACTGGAGAGGGAAACACGTCTGTGGCGGTGCCATCATCTCTCCTCGCTGGGTCATCACTGCAGCTCACTGCTTTGTTGAGTAAGAGGTGGACATGGGGAATGAAATTAAGAAAGATGGGGTAGCTCAGAGTAAGATACAAACAGGTAGTGCTACACCACAGCCCTCAGTGGGGAGGGCTGCATTCAAGACTAAATTAGTCAAGTCGAGTTAATTCTGCTACTGCAGTGCCAGTTTTAAACAGTCCTGTTCAGAACGGGTAGATTGCTTGCCCTCCAGTGTTAAGTCAAAAGTAATTTAAAAATCCCAACAGAGAATCTGTACTGGGACTTTGGATAATTTGAATTCTGTGACAACGTGGTGATTCAATTATTTTCTGTTTGTCATGTCACTGTTTTTCTTCTCTCATAAAATCAGTCAAGTACCTGGGATTCCCCTCTGAGTTAGGTGAACTGCCTCCTCTCTCTGTGTTGTGAAGGTGTCCCAACTCTTGGGAAGTTACGGCCATTAGTTTAATAGCCTCATCATGAAAGGGGCATCACTGGGTTACCATCATCCTTCACTATATTACACTGCTAATATACTTTTATTAAACTCAGCTATCCTTCTATCTTGTAACTCTTCTGTCTCAGGCAGTTTCACTTTGCAAACATCCCATCTTATCTATCTTCTCTCGAGAAAAGCTCCTCCAAACAACTTACACTTGACACTGCGCGTCCTTGAGTCCAGGGCAACACACCTGCCATAACATACTTGCATCCTCTAGTAATGCTAGAGTACATATGTCATTTGGGTGCAAAAGTTCACACAATTATTTATGGCCTCATCGAAGTCAAAACAGGAGATCTCCAAACGTAGCCACTGCTGACAGCAAGTTGTTTGGGACCACACTGTTTCTGAGGACAAAAGTGTTCATTGATTTCAAAGCACACATGCAACAGTGCACTTCCTTCAGTCCTCAGCAAGATACCAGCCAAGTGTGAAGGGGACTGGATAAATGGTTAATGAGGAAATTGAAGGACAGACATAAAGACAGTCAGACTCCTCCCATTTTAGTCAAATGTTCTCATCTAATCAAGTCAAGGGCAGTTACAGGAGAAAATGAGGATAGTTCACTTCCCCCATCAGAGCACTGGGCACATTTAGAGCATCACGTCCTGTCTGTTGAGGCTCTTTACTAGTGTTTAATGTTTAGTTTGGATTTTGGGATGTCAATGCAAAGACATTCTGAGCCTAAACTTCAAACTATAAGCAGCTCATTAAATTGTTTCTAGCACTGAAGCACAAAGAAAAATCATAATTGACCAAAGCTGATTGCAGTTTGGGTATGAATGGACAGTAAGCTATGATTCACTTACGTTTATTAAGCATTTATATAAAATAAAGGCAATAACTTTGTATTATTGTAATAAAATGTTGAAGTAATATTATAAAGTAACACATTTAGAATTATTAGTGTCATTTATCCCTCTTAGAAACTTGCAACACTGCTTAAACTCTCTGTTTTGATTGATTATCCCTGTCAAAGAGCCAGTTTAGGCTCGATACAATGAACTTTTTTTCTAATCTAATGAAACAGAACTTTTAAACTTGGAGGACATTTATTACAACTACTTTTTTTGGACCGAGCACCGCGACAAGAAAGATGTCTTTATGTGTGTCGCACACTAATTTGCAGTTCTCATCTGACAATCAGCAGTATGACACCAGACACCAGACATCAGAGGGAAAACAGCATCAGCATCATAAACACTCTCTCTCAGTAAGATAAAGACAGGCATTGATCTGTGCACACTGGGGCCACTTAACTCAGACCACAAACATCTGTGTGTGCCTGCTCTTCCTGCAGGAACAACATGCTTGAAGTGGCTGACTGGCTGGTGGTGGTGGACACAGTCAGCATCGCAGACAGCTCTCTGGGGACGCGCTACAGAGCACTGCAGGTCCTCTACCACCCTCGCTTCAACAGATACAACAACGACTATGACGTGGGCCTGCTGCGCACCATCACTGACATGGACATGAAAGGTAAAAGGAAAGGGCTCCATCTGTCGGTAGGGCCGAGCAAAAACACGTCATCTACCATCTTAAGCTTTATAAATTGTGTGTGATGATTCCCCTTACATTTCTGCCCAACAAAGGCTAAACACAGTAACTACAGCTTTGGTCAAAATTAAATTATGACTGAACGTAAACCTTTGGATATCTTTTCAATCTTATGACAAGAATTCCTGGTTCAATCTTGTAGAGAAAGTAGGATACAAAATCCAACCGAAACCCAATGCAAACTGCAGTAATTGTAGATTTGGGATTCAGTTGGGTCGAGGAAATTAACAGTAAGCATGTTACGGTAAAATGGTGGCCGTGAGAATGAGGATGATACCTGTGACAATGATGTCACGTTATCTTAATTTAATTCAAACTTGTTGAAGTTAATATTACAACAAAATAATACTTGAGGGTTGCCTCAAGATTAAGACATCAAAACTGTAGTCACTGCACTTTGCCTCTACATTACCTACACAGTCATTTAAAGTAAAACAAATGCAGTGCATTTTTGGGGTCATAGGTCAAATTATTGGTCATTGCTTTTTAGCAGAAAAATTACTTTATGGCACATATTCAATAAGTGCATTACCACCTTTCTACCAAGACATATTTGGCTGGACAGTCAAAAAACTGGAGCCATTTTTCTTATTTTCAGTGTTAGCGTAGGTATTGCTGTTAGCCTTTGCAGGGCAGATAAACAGAAGTACAAAATAATGGCTGGCAAGAAATGTTTAAATTGGAATTATCTTCCAATTTACGCTAAAATGGCTCATACTATTACAGCTAAAATCCAGGCTTCTAACTAGTTACTTGTCAATCTGTCAGATGTGTTTAAGTGGCTCTTAATTGTAATGAATGCTTTCTCTTTTTTATTAATGTGAAAAAAAGGTAAGCCTGTCTTGGAAAAAAATCATAGTACACAGTGTTATCGCCAAAACCAAATGGCACAGTGCCTGGTCAGATACCTGCAGCAAATACCAAGTAAGCATTCAGTCTCCCAATTTTTCCCACCATGAACTGGGTGAGGCCTGAAAATCTGAACATCCCAGTGATGTTGTAACATGAGCTTACATCACTGTGTGTGCTATCAGTCCAGTATTGCGTAAATAAACACTTGATTTTCTGGAAATATGACACATCATGGATTTTTTTTAAGTCTAAATTGGAAAAGTAGCTTTACACAAATTAATTACATTTAAATTTCAGCAAACATTTATACAGATAGATGAGTGTTTAGATTTAAATTAATATGTAATGTACAGTCCTACTATCAATATTTCTCTTTTCTTTTTGCACATATTTTTATAGTATTTTTCCATATTTTTGTTGTATTTTCTTCCATTCTGTTTCCTGATTTTTTTTAAATACTTGCTGTCATTTTTAATGTAATTTTCTCTTACTAATGGTCAATTAATCAGATTCTTCTATTTCTATGTAACACCTCTAAAAGCCTAATTTAAAAAACAAAAAGACAAAATCTGCTATAAAAATGTTACATGCTTGTAAGCAAAGCAAGAGAAGTGGCCGACATTTTATAAGTATGCAGAGGAACCTGGCTCAGAAAAGAAAGATGAGCACATGTGGTTTCATATCATATGTGTGATAACCTTTATGTCTTTATTACTTTGCTTATAAATCTAAGATTATGTTACAATCTGATTACTGTGTGTTGTTTCTAGGTGGGGTGCGTCCGGTCTGTTTACCCAGTCCGAGCGAGTCCTTTCTCCCTGGAGCGGCCTGCTGGATCACAGGCTGGGGATATATTCATGAAGGAGGTGTGTTACACTGACACAGACCCTCTGACTTTGCTCTCTGTTTCCCTTTTCACTGTAATTTACTCCTATCATCAAATTAGGATTGTGAAAGTGAGTTCTAAAATATGCCCTACGCTCCTCATGGTTGACTCAAACCCTTTAAGGGTCTAAAAATACTTTGACCCAACCAGCAGCTCTTAACAATGTCAAATAATTTCAAATGTATAATGATTTATACACTCACATCCAAATAACTGCCTGGTCTTTCTTTACTCCTTTCTCTTCTCTCTGCTCTCTGCCAGGCTTTGTGTCAGATGAGCTCAGGCAGGCTCAAGTCAGGGTCATAGCTCAACCCGTCTGCTCCCACCCGAGCGTCTACGGAATCCACCTAACTCCTCGAATGATTTGTGCTGGCAGCATGGAGGGAGGAGTGGACTCCTGCCAGGTACACACCCTGTGATATAAAATCTCTCCATAAACCCAGCTGATAAAGGTTTATGAATATTATCTTTTAACTTTACAAAGATCACCCGGGCCCTACTCGCATCACCTCAGACCACCATTAAGTGTGCAAGCATTGTTTAAAACTTGGTGTATAATGATTTAGTCCTGTTTTAAAGGGAGACAGTGGTGGACCCCTGGTGTGTGAGACAGCCGGTGGGGACTGGAGGCTGGCAGGGGTGGTGAGCTGGGGAGAGGGCTGTGGACGGCGCAATAAACCAGGCGTTTACAGCAGGGTAACCCAACTGATCCACTGGGTTCAAAGATCTTTAGAGGTACTGCATAAAGTGTATGAATGTGTCGGGATCAGTCAGTCCAGCTTTGTTGAATGATTTTTTTGTTAAGTTACAGCTGTGCCAAATATGATCGTTTAGGTGCTGCTCTCAAATTTTAAATGCAAATTATATCATGGGCCATGAACTTGTGAGTGAGAGCGACTTGACTTTCATTGAGTACATCCCATAAAGCAGGCTATAGGGATGAAATTGGATCACCTCATAACTCTTGGGACTGCTGTATAAGCTAAAGGTACTATCTTCACTGCTCATCCCTCCCAATATCTACAGTTCAACCCAGGTTAAATTTGATAAATGTTATTATGCTCAAGTGGGGGAAAGAGTTTCTTTTAAAACAAATAATGGTAGCACAAAGAAATAAGCAGGAGAAACAGTAAATACACTTGGCTCAGTATGACAGCTGGATGAGAGCACTGAATGATGTGTCAGGGCTGTAGCTTTTTATACCTTGCTGGCTTTTTTGATTGTCAGAAGGCACACAACACATTTACTCAGATTTCTTTCTTGAAAATATATAAAACTATATTTTAGGTTCATGCTGGCATTTTCCCTTCTCTACTTGTTGCTGCAGGGCACACCGGAGGACTTTGAGGAGACCACGACAGCCGTGACTGACACTCCACAAGAACCTGACACTCATAACTGAGACAGCTGACAATAAAGAAGCAAATTAACTGTATCTGCGTGTTTGTTATGAAACTGTTTTGAGTTTGCTGCACCTTATACTTCATTCTACTTAACTTAGACCTGTTGTCCTGATTTGTGGACACTTTTTTGGTGCCGTCTAGTGGGAGTAAGAGCACAGTACACTAATCAATGTAAAAACAAGATGGCAGCTGTCTCTGCCAAGTCAGTCTGCAGCTGATACTGACACAAAATGGACAAGGTCCAAAACCTGATTATATTTAATGGTTGAAACTTGTTTATTTGTGATTAATAATGTTTGTAGTTTGATATGGCAACAAATTTGACCACTTTTAGCGACAGTGACAAGCAAAGACGCAGTTAATTAGGAACTACTCATTTGAAGACATCGGGACTTTGTTATCGTCTCGTTTGAGGACGCAATGGGTATTAATTATCGTTGACAATGTTTAGTTTTTTTTTTATTCTTATCGGGTCCTACTGATCCCAAATAGCTGGGAAAAATTAAAAATACATACCAAACAAAAGTTTGGGTCTCAGGAGGATATATCAGTCCATCTAAAAACAAGATGGCGGCCATCTCTGCCAAGTCAGTCTGCAGCCGATCCTGACACAAAAGTCGACAAGGTCCAAAACCTGATCACATTTTATGGTTAAAACTTGTTTATTTATGATTAATAATGTTTGGAGTTTGATACAGCAACACATTTAATAATAATAATAATAATAATAATAATAATAATAATAATACATTTTATTTATAGTGCCCTTTTCATCACAGGATCTCAAAGGGCTACATGTTTAAAAAACAAAGAAAAAAAAGAGTAATTGTAAAAAAAAAACAAGGCAAGCAGTTTTTTTTTTTTTTTTAAATAAAATAAAATAAAAAAATAAAATAAAAAGATTTAAAAATGAAAAAGATTTAAAAAAACATCTAAGAGGGGGGACCAAAAGTTTTGCTAAAAAGAAATGAAATTGGCCTATTTTAGCAACAGTAACAAGCTAAGATGCTGTTAATTAGGAAGTACTCATATGCAGACATTGGGACTTTACTATTGTGTTGTTTGAGGACACTGGGATTTTATTACCGTTGACAATGTTAGGTTTCTTTATTTATACTTATTGGGTCCTACTGATCCCAAATAGCTGGGAAAAAATAAAAATACATACCAAACAAAAGTTTGGGTCTCTGGAGGATATACTGATTAGGAAGTACTCATATGAAGACATTGGGACTTTATTATCATCTCATTTCGGAACATTTGGACTTAATTCTTGTCTTGTTTGAGGATATTTGCTTTAATATCCTCCTCCTGAGACCCTGTGTCCTCATATGAGGACATCACATTTTGGGTTTGCTGCACATTATACTTCATTCTACTTAACTTACCAAACTACACTCCATTTAAAAACAAGATGGCAGCCATCTCTACTAATTTAGCCTGCAGCTGATCCTGATAGTTTGATGTGGCAAGAAATTTGACCAATTCTAGCAACTGCAACAAGCTAACATGTTGTTAATTAGGAAGTACTCCTTTTAAGACTCAAGGACTTTATTATCGTCTCATTTGAGGACACTGGGACTTAACTGTCGTTGACAATGTTGAGTTTTTTATTCATACTTATTGGGTCTTACTGATCCCTAATAACAAGGACAAATTAAAAATGAAAACAAAAGTTCAGGTCTCAAGAGGATATACATATTTGTATAGTAATTTATACAAATGTTCAGCTGGGATTTGCATGCCAGGTGACAGCACCTTTTATGTTGCATTATAACCCACTTTATTTTGGGTGATCTGAGACTTGCTGATAAAAGTATATGTCAGCAGTCACGTAGGCCACAGCTGCAGTCTGTTAGTGAGCGTGCATGAGCAATGCTCGTGCACCACAACACACAGTAGTGACCTGTGATGACTCATGACTGTAGTGAAGGAGCATGGAGGAAGTTGACCTGGATCAAGTTAACATTTGGTTGCTCAATAATAAACATTTGCTATGGCAGTAACAGCCGCTGTAAAAGTGAGAGACACTGTAACACCGTTATTGTCTCTCGGTTCATCCCAGGTGAGAGTGAAGCTTTAAACCACTCTGAGCTGTGAGCTTCTTGGAGGATATTTGACATTATCTTGCACAAACGCGGCTGCACATTGTGACAGGCTCACACCAGCAGCCTCTCTGGTGCCTCGACACAGGACATTAGTCCCCTTTTAAACAATTATCTGGTAGAGCTTTCAGGAAATTACCGGCCAACGACAATGTGCTCGGTAATAAGCGGAGTGAGACCTCTCCAGCGGGCTGTGGCTGTCACGCTTCGCCTCAGAGCAGTCACCGAGGGCTCGAGTTACGCTGCGGCCGAGAGCAGACGCCTCTTCCCCGGCTTAAGTGCTGGCATTGATCCGATACGAGTTCCCAGCAGATCGTACTGCTCCAGGATGGCGCTGACCGGAGGACTGCTCTTCAGACAAGTAGGTTTCTATAGAAATGCTATTTTTCCCTTCACTTTGAGTTGGTATGTGAGGTCGAAAATGTTTTTAAAGTGTTTCTAAATATTTTGGCTGCTAGCTTAACGTCGCGTGACATGTCAGTGAGCTAGGCGGAGTTAGCTAACTGTTAGCTTAATTAGCTTCCTGCTAAGTTACATTTAAAGTTGGACTTTGTGTAAATTTGGCCAAACTAAGTTGTGGGATTCATGTCTGTGGATTGTGGTAGTGATTTCTATCAGTCTAACACACCCTCCACCTTGCTCAATCTGCTCTATATTGTTGCAATAATGTTGTAAACCCGGGAGACTATGTACTGTATGTGTGTAATGTAATGACTGTAACATGATGACACAACATGGGACATATGCACTTTGTCCAGCCTGATGCAGCCTTACAGCAGAGGATGGATACTTACTGAGTTGCTTATAATTGGCCTCGGAAGCAGCAGTTGACAAAACAGTCTCACTTTTTCTGCAGCTAACTGTTATCTCTACAATACTAAGCAAACAAAATCCACTGAAGAGGACTGTGAGGTCCTTTTCAAAGCTCCAGGACAAGCCAGCAATAGGACCTTGAGTTGAGATTGAAGAATCCTTTGGCTACACACACACTTAATACATCATTGTCCTAACACTGCAAACTTTCCAAATACTTCAGAGGCACACATTTTACACTGGCAACAAGTAGCTCCACACCCTTATCTGCTCCATCTCTTTCATACTTTCTTTCTCTCTCTTTTGCAATGTCACACACATTTACAAACAGACACTACTAGTACAACAGGGAGGACGTGAATCATTACCACCCATCCTTTTTGTAATTTATTGCTGAGTCACTCCTGTGCTCTCACCTGTTTTTTCAGCTGTTTGAGTTGGAGAGCAGCACCTACACCTACCTGCTGGCAGACACAGAGACCAAGGAGGCAGTCATCATCGATCCAGTTCTGGAGACCATCGACAGGGACCTGAAGCTCATACAGGAACTGGGGCTCAATCTAAAAGTGGCAGGTATCTGCACCTCCTGTGTTTGGGCTAAGAGATGCAGTGTTATTCCATGAGTGTAGACAACATTTAAATGTCAGTGTCCCATACTCTTCATTGTCAAATACAAACCTTTTTTGTTTATTTACATACATGCCCACTGTACATTATGCCATCGACTATAATGTGCAGGTTCACTGAAGGACAATTTGGCTCCTGTGCTGTAACAGTGAGCTTCGGGGAAACTTATCAGATTGTTTTTCTAACTCTGCAAAGTACAGGAAAAAATTTGCTCAAGAGCAAGTTTGTAATATAGGTCAGTGATTTTCAAAATTTTTGTGTCCAAGGCACTCCTGTATTTATATCTGTGTCCAGTAGACTGTAAAACATGTGTTATCGCTCTTATCATGACATAAATGTTTGTTTTTATTTACTAATATCAAAGAACAATTGACTACCAACTATTACTCATGAAATATTTATTAACAAAGTCATTCAAGAATTAATTTTAAACTTTTTTTGCATCAAATTGCATCAACTTGAACAAACTTTTCATTGTTTGTTGTTGTTGTTGTTTTCTTTTCTTTCTGTTTTTATGTTCAAAATAAACTTTCAAACTTTCAAAGCACCAACAACATATCCATTTAATGGGAAATAATGTAAGGTACGGTGAGATAATGTGATGTGTTACACACTTATACAAACGGCGACAAATAGGTTCCCAGTGAATGTTTTTTAAATTAAATTACATCACATTTTTTTAGGTAGAGTTTTCCTCTTTATTAGGAAATGGGTGCGCACAACATACTGATTAAAAATCAAAATAAAATTGAAAATTCATTCGTAACTTTTTGTATAGGCTCAACTGAATTTTGTAATAATCCCACGGCACACTTGTATTTGCATCATGGCAAACCAGTGTGCTGTGGCACACCATTTGACGACCACTGATATAGGTTATCATAAAGTCACATCTGTATTCTGTGTTCTGATTTGAAACTTCACTCTTCCCAAGACTGTGAACTCAGTTAGGCCAGGCTCATACGCAATTGTACACTGTGTCAGAAGACTCCTAGGACTGGACGGTGTGGCTGGAATAAACATCACACTATTAATAAGAATATTTTCCAACATTGATATATGTAACAGAAAATCAAAATGTATGTAGATTAAATGAATGTTCAAAATAGTGGCCTGCATATCATCACAAAACGATACCCCCAACTTTTATATATGATATTACTGAATTATTTCCAAAGCCTGTGGTAAAACACACTATTTTCTTTTTCTGATAGTGAACACACACTGCCATGCAGACCACATCACAAGCACTGGGCTGATGAAGAAAAGATTGGCTGGACTGAAGAGCGCAATCTCCAAATTCAGCGGTGCCTCTGCAGACATCCTCCTGAAAGAGGGAGACAAGATCCCCTTTGGAAAACATGTAAGATGAACATATGACTTATGTCATCACATAAAATTGATCCATACAACCCTCATTTTAGAAAGAAATAAACTGACTTTTAACTGCAATATAGTATTGAAAGTCTTTTCAGCATCTTGTGTCTTGATTTTTTTAGCTAACTTTTTTAGCTGACATTGCTTGATAAATTTTTTTTGTCATGCCTTCCCTGTAGTATCTGACAGCGAGAGAGACACCGGGACACACTGATGGGTGTATGGTGCTGGTGACAGAAGATCAGAGCATGGCTTTTACTGGGGACGCTCTGCTCATCAGAGGCTGTGGCAGGACGGACTTCCAGCAGGGTAGACATACTTTTACTTTGTCCTAATAAAATACTTTCCTTTGTCCATTTCTCCTGACACACTGGCTGAAAAAGAAAACATTTATTATTGTAATGCAGCTGGAGAAACACAAGAGGGCAGTATCGCATGTTTTATTCTTTTGGAATTGTCTGATCTTTGCAACATGTTGTCTCTCATTCAGGCTGCGCTAAGAAGCTGTATGAGTCAGTCCATACGAAGATCTTTACTCTGCCTGACCAGTGCCTCGTCTACCCAGCACATGACTACAAAGGTTGGCTGAGAATACACAAATCTGAATGTCTTTTGGAGTTAGTGGTGTAAAAACTGGTTACACAGAAGAAAGAGATGTGAAGCACCGGCACAGTGTTGAAAAGCTGTTGCCAGTATATTCCCACCCATAGCAGCCGATACTGACGTGATACACGTGTTGTTACTAGAGTGTGTTTGTACAAATGCAAGTGTGAACAAGTTAAGCTTTTCCAACATGCCTCTCATAAAAATACGTCACGTATTCTGATCTTTTGTTTGAGTAAAAAAAGCAATACTACAGTGTAAAAATATAAGTAAAAGAACAAAACAGTGAGCCTAAACTTTACTTAAAGTACAAGAAGTAAAGGTAGTCATTATGCAGAATGGCCCATTCCAGAACAATATATATTATTGTGTTAACATGTACATAGCATTAATGTTGCAGCTGGTAAAGGTGAGGCTTATTTTAACTACTTTACATTCTTCTAGGTGGCCAAGTCTATGTTAATATATCATAACTTATTAATTGATTCATATTTTGTATTATTTATATTATATACATCTGTAAAGTAACCAGTATCTAAAGATGCCACATAAATTTAATGGAGTAAAAAGTACAATATTTCCCTCTGAAATGCAGTGGAGTAGAAATGTAAACTAGCCGGTGTCAAAATGTAATGCATTACATATTACTAGTCACCTTCATTTGAAAGTAAGGAGTTTCTGTGTAATGTGTCACTGATTACACTATTTTTGTGTTACTTTCACTAAAATACAAAGAAAGAAGTAGGTCAGGGCATTATAAAATGAAAGAGGGTCATGCTGTTTTGTAGTAAACAAAGCACAGACAGCTCCACTTTATTGCAGTTCATAACAAATCCAGCAGTGGGGGACATTGTGCAGCCAAAAGAGGGCCCTCCTCTTGAGCACATGTAAGGCCCATTCATGCATTCATGTGCAGTGGTTACTACTGTTTTAAGATTAAAATCACCCTCTTATATTAACAATGGTGTGATAGCCAAAACCTTCTTAAATAAATGAAAACCTTGGACACAGGAATGGGCAGACAGACAAAGAATCAAAGTCTGATAAACTGTGAGATGGAGATTTAGATTCAGACTCAGACAGTTTTATTAATCCCACCAGGGGCTCACGTACCATAACATACAGTAATATGTCGACACATAAAGATGAGTAATAAATGAAAATATGCTTAATAATTTAAAAGACGAATCGCAGAGGAAATAAAAGCTTTTGACTAGTGATTAGTCTTACAAGCAGGTAAAAACATAACAATGCCCTGACGGCAACAGAGAGAATTCGCCTGCAGTAGTTTGAATGTGTCCAGAAGAAGCTAAAATACTTGTCGCATTGTGGAGGACTTGTTGATTGCAAAAACAAGACAAGTCCCTTTGTGCCACTCCTTCGATCTTAGAGGAGATTTTAACAATGCTACTTAGACTGTTTGTGTCCCTGAGTGTGAGGCTGTGAAACCAGCAGATAAATGAAAAACCCAGGGAGCTCTTAGTAAGAGACTGATAAAACAGCAGAGGATGTGACAGGACTAACAGAAAAGTAATTTAGTTTAGGGATAAATATTTGTAAGCCTGCCATATGAAATACAATCAATAAATGCTGAGGTGAGCACAATGAGTGGATTGGCATGCGAGTAAGTCACTATGACGAGTGCAGAAGAAACGGCGAAACTGGAAGACCCAACTGTGGGTTCGCTATGTGCTGGTCAGCTACAACAGCACCGCAGAGAGTTGTGTACAAGAAGGGGATGGTGTATCGGTGCTACTGAACCGTTTTAGGGAATGTGAATGAAAAAACATCCAACATGCTAACGTTCAACTGATGGCATCACCCTGATGTGCCAATCACCAGGACAAGGCAAAAAACAACTACTCATCATCCCCTCTGCCTACATGCAGCCTTTGGACACAAAAGCAGAACAGGATATGCTGTAGACATTGCACGCATCACCCAGATGTGGCCATCACCGGTACCCCTCTAAAATGCAGCCTAAAATTACATGACAAGACACAGAAAACAATATTTGTTCTGGTGGAAGTGGCGTAGCATTGATGAATGAAAATATAGATTAATTAACACTTAATTTTGGGTGGTAACACGTTAGGTGAAATAGTAAATGTGATAACAGTACATGAAATCCTATCAGTAATGTGTTATATTACTTCATCACTGCTACATGTAATCTGTTACTTCAAGTGGCATTAAATGCAAAATAATCAAGTAATTTAGAAGTACCTCAGAATTGTGGTCAAATATAGTACTTGATTAAATGTACTTGTTGCTAATATGCTCCTTATAAAGTGAAATTAGATGATAAAAAGGCCATTCATGTCAATTATCAGTCAAAAATTATATTTGATGCATGATGATTTTAAAGATAATATCTGATACAAGAGAGTGGGCTGATATATCTGTGTATATCTGCTACAGTATTTACAGTCTGCCAACACCTAGTGATGTCTTTGCACTTACAGAATATTATATTCTCGTTTGATTGATAAGTGAATTTCAACATTTGGTAAACATTAACACCACATATGCCACTGATGACATCATATCTGTCTGAATCTGTCTCTGTGTGTCAGGTCAGACGGTGTCTACAGTCGGTGAGGAGCGCAAGTTTAACCCACGCTTGACCAAGAGCCTGGAGGAGTTTGTGGAAATCATGAACAACCTGAATCTCCCCAAGCCTAAAAAAATTGGTATTAAAAATATTTTCTTTCTACAGTCCAAACTTAAATCTTCACAGACGTATACATACAACATTGATATAACTTGCTTGTGACCATATTTCTATTTTTGTAAACCTCTCTTCTACCTTTGCAGATATTTCAGTGCCTGCTAATCTGGTTTGTGGAGTACATGAAGTCTGAATGTCCTGTGAAAAGGAGGATTTTAATCAAATCAACAAATCATAGAATCAGAATCAGCTTTATTGGCCAGGTATGTGTACACATACTGTACAAGGCATGTTGGTTTTTGCACATAGCAAAGTGATTAACATTTACACATTTGTATCTGAGCAGGATTAACCAAACTCGGTTTATCATAAGGTGCTTTAATGTGTGTATTTATGTAAATGTGAAGATGCATATTTGAATAGGTGCCACCATTTGGAGCGCAGCTGCTGACATCATTGTGATGATGCTTAAAATAAAAATGAAATCAGTTTATTTTAACTGTAAGAAATGAATGCTAAAGATGTGTACATGAGGAAGAACCACTATTAATATATATATTTTTTGTATTTTGATTAAACTTAATGTGACTGACTCTATTCAGATGTGTTGTTATTATGAATCGAGGAGGAAATTTACGAGCAGGAGAGCTCAGATAGGAATGTTCCATTCAAGGTTTGGTTTAGTATTCATGAATGCTTAACTGGGACAATTGAGTTCTTCCACATGGCCTTTCCAGTGATTCCGGACTCCTCTAGCCAAGGCCTCACACACACACACTCACTCACTCACACATACACACCACTCAGACTGCTGCCAGCCACAGCCTTTTTGCATAGCAGGAAAATGAAACTACGCTTATTTGCATTCAGAATCTCTGAGAGCCAAGTTTCCATTGACAACATGCCATCGCCGTGCATTTGTGTTCTCGTCTAGATGTCTAATAGACAAGGGTATCTATTGAAATGTGTTTTATTATCTCAGTACGATATGAAGACGAGCATCATTGCCAAGTATCGACACAGTGAAGTCTGCTTCTGGATGTCCAGATGTTCTCTGCGTGCTGCTCTCAGCGTGTGTTTAACAGCTCACCAGCCAGTAAGACAGGTTTGTTTGGGAGTGTCGGCCTGTGACTCAACCGCATGCCTCCGTCGGAGAAATGTGCTCATGTGATAGTACGCCGTATGACAGTGTTGGACCGATCACAAGCTTTTAAGGGCCAGTGTCAAAATATTTGTTGAGCTGTTTTTAAGTGAATTTAACTTTTCCTCCTCAGCTTTTAACTCTTGCCAGGATTTAAAGAAGCGCTCGACTGATTGTGTACACTGTTTTTTTTGTCTCGGGGAATACCACTCACCATGTGAAAACAATTGTTACACCGGGGGTGTGGAGTTTGAAGTTAGGACGTGGGCGTTAACCAACCACAGAGGGTCTAACAAAAAGATGCTCAGTTTCATTATGTGAAATGTAGATTCCAACAACATCTTGGCGTGTTGACGCAGGATATTTCTGCCTCTGATGTCAAGATTTTCACCATTCATCCTTCCCCTAACCTAAATGAATCCCTCACCTTTATGGAAGTACAGTATTAAAAGTGCTAGGTTAACCCTTTAAAGGTGTACAATGCAGGACTTGTTGGCTACTCCTTGTGAACACAACGTTCAAACTTGGCCTCTCCTCCCTACACTGTTTGTACACACACTGCTGGGAACTTTAAATTTGCTGTGATGAAAAAGGCACCTACCTGTCCAACAGGAAACATCCCCTTCCTCTCCTTTAGCGCCCGTAAGCAAAAGTGAAAGCCAACCCCAGATTCATTCTCATTTTGAATGAGCATTGTCTGCTTGGTGTTCTGTTTCTGTATTTGCATTTATTTTGGCACTGTGTTCATGACTTTCATAGCTTCCTCTTGGCTGCGTGCTACTACTGTACCTGGTCGTCCTTACCTCACCTACACGCTGTTTTTGGCCTGAACATGTCCTGAACATAGCAAAAATATGAAAATACAGGCAGAGGGGAGAGTATCTGCCAACACATTCTCACTCCGGATCTCATCACATGATGACGTTTGGTCATGGACTTTCCACGTCCACATACGACGTGAAAGGTACCCTGGGTGTGTTGGTTGTTGACGTTCTGGGACACCATGTCAAGTTCTGCCTGTTACATGCATTGTCTTCTTTCAAAATACACTTTAGTTGTCACAGGAAATTTAACGTTTACATACAGTCTCTTTCAAAATAAATGCAGCAAATTGAATTTTTTTTCCTTCAACAACACACATGGCTGGGTTTAGGCAACAAAAGCAAGTGGTTAGGTTTAGGAAAAAAGAACAGGGTTTGGCTTTGGACTCTTACAGGACGCGAACACTGCTCTCTTGGGTGAAAGACTTTCGCTGCTTTAACCTTCGTCCTTGTCCCGCCGTGTTTCCACCTGATGCCGCCGGGTGCAGTTAAACTATAACAGCAACCGGCCATACATCGTGCCAATCTTAAAGGATGCCTTTTTTGTTGGGTTCTGACGCTGCAGGTCACTGCCCAAGCACTGGATTTCATCGACTTTGGAGAAAGACCGGGCTCTATATGCAGATAAATACAGCGCCAAACACTTCTAGTGGGTCATGAGCGATGATGGAGAGGGATTACCTTAGTATGAGTCTATACATTGTTACATCATTTGTTAAAGAAAACCCAACATAGCATACCTTTAAGACCATAACAGGAGCCCATTAAAATCTATTGACTGCATTAATAAGCTGCCATGCATACTCAAGAAACTCAAGAATACATGTAGAATATTTTGGAAGAACATCATCAGACAGCTTTATTGTGTATTTCATTTCCATGTTTACAGTTAGGGAGGATCCAACATCATAGCAATGGACTTTGTTTACTAATAAACAAGGGTGTGTCGATCTGACGCTGAATTGCAATAATGCTGACCTCATGACGCTCTGTCTGCCATGATGTAACCAATCAACATTAAATACAGATCTTCTTTTAGTTACATTTCAATCACTGTTTTTAGAGCAGCAACATCTTACCTTATGTTACAAAACATATAAATCATTTTAATGATGTCTACACAGTGGGGTATACAGATTTTAAATTTGGTAAACAGAGCACTGTTATTAGATCAGTATCTGCAGAGCTGACGTATTGGTGTCAGGAGAGAAGGCTTGGATCAGTGCACACAGTACATCAGCCTGATGTATTTAATTGGATCCAGTTCCTTTCAGCTGCACTTGTTATTGTTATTTGGGTGGGTCATTGCAAGAACATCTTTTATGTTTTGTCCGTGAAATGCCTGCAAGGTTTTAGAATCCTCAGAAGACACACAGCGACTCTGCTGCAAAGACGGAGACTTGTTTAGGGATAAAAGAAAGTGCCGGCTGTGAAAAGGTTATCTGTCGGTGGGTGTTGGCTGGTCACATGCAAGTTAATACTGTCAACACGCACACCATCTACCAGCTGTCTCTGTCAGCACTTGAGAAAAAAAACAACATGATTTAGACAGCCTCTGCCTCACCTTGTGTCCCCTCCAACAGACACCTGCATTGTTTTTTTATTCAAAACAGGAGGTGTGTGTGACCGTTGTCACCGTCAAGCTGAAGATATGTTGCTTTAGAGACACAGCAGTTTCTACGCAAAATGGTCCCATTCTCTCGGTCCTGTTTTGCTGCTGGGAAGCGAAGGTGCCAGCTGTTCTTTCACCCAGTTTGTGTCACCCATCTGCCAGCCCCCTTTCAGTCTCTCCCTCAGCCCACTTAAACTGTGCCACCGTGAACCTGCTGCCCATTCTCTCTCACACCGTCCACATGTCACAGGAGAGAATCTATTACACTATCAGCTCATTCAGAAAGAGCAGTAAAGAGGCCAGTCAGGGTGATAAAGCCCTCACAGTGAAGAGCAGATTCTGCCCAACAGACCTTAAAGAAATACTCTATAGGGACTTTAAGTGCACCTCTATATTCAGTATTCAGTCCAGAGTCGTCTTGTTTGAATTGTGTTTATCTCCTATAACGTCATTAACAAGTTTGGACTATTGCTAACATGTACTACAGGAATTCACGTTGCTGTGGCACTCAGTGGTAAATACAGTAACTGTCTAATACTTGATGGTATTTTAATCTCTGCTGTAGGGACTTACACTGTTATTCACATAGGTACATAAGGTACTCTCAGTCATCCAGGTCATGGGATTTTTAATAGTCACATTGCCTTGATGGCCATTGAATATCTAATTGTATATTTTTACCTCTAAAATATTCTGCCATTTTGGTGAGTTTATTGTATTCTACAGCAGCACTATATATTTTTAATCTCTGTTGCAGTGGTTCCCAGCTGGTCCAGTCGCAGGGTCCAGATTTCTGCCTAGTCATTAGTTCAAGGTCCACAAAGGTAAATATATTCAGCGTCATACTTGTGTTTGGCTATGTCGTCAAGCTAATTTGCTGTCTCTGTCAATTAGCTGTCCATCAGTCACTCACTCTACAGCAGGAAATGGCTCTTCAACATAAAAGCTCCGTGCTGGAAATTTACTGTACTTAAAAGTAAAGTGTGTTTTTTACAAACTTGACACATTTGTGAGTCAGCTGAAGTGCATTCAGAATGGACCCTTTTGGACCAGTTGGGAACCACTGCTCTATTGCTATCATCATATTTTTCCTTTCCTGTGTTGCATATACAGTAAATAGTATCTGTATTAGGGGAGAATGGGTTGTAACCCCACTCTCCTTACATTTAGAAACATGCTCTAGTCTCTCAGTCCCCTCATTTTTAATTGCATTCCCTGTTTGCACAGCAAGAAGGAGCAACATTCATTCATTCATTTTCCGTAACTGCTTATCCTGTTGGGGGTTGCGGGGGGGCTGGAGCCTATCCCAGCTGACATTGGGTGAGAGGCAGGGTACACCCTGGACCGGTCGCCAGACTATCACCTAATGTGCATGTTTTTGGATTGGGGGAGGAAGCCGGAGTACCCAGAGAAAACCCACGCTAGCACAGGGAGAACATGCAAACTCCGTACAGAAGGGCTCCCCCACCCTGGGTTCGAACCAGGAGCCCTCTTGCTGTGAGGTGACGATGCTAGACCCTGGCTGTGCCCGAAACAAACACCTCCTCCATTTTATTTAAGTGCCCAACTTCTCAGTGTGTAAATCTATCCACTGTATGGCGCCTTAACGAACTCTCATGACAAAATGAAAGAACTTTCTGCTGACAATCCCACGATGCAATGCACATTTTATAAATGTCAATGTGTCTTGTGCAACTCTGCAGCTGTAACTAATGATACAAAATGACAATGATTCATAAGTGTTTGAAATCCAATTTAACTGCCCATTGTAAAGTAAACTAGTCAGTGTTTATTATACAGGGAGAAGTGAATGAGTGAATGAGGGAATGATTATGGACATGGCCTCTTCTCCGAGGTGTAGATCCCCCACCTACAACCTGAGCAAACATGTAATCAGCCAGAATAACTGAAAACACCTGTCCAGGGTTGTGTGTAGGATTTGAAAATCTCCAGCGTTGGCATTTTCCAGTGGTAGTATCAGAAACACATGCCTATAATTGAGCCACAAGTGTTAACATTGATTTTACTGTACTTCACATCCTTGTCGGACAGAAGCCGAGGGGCTCTAAGTCAGGACCTCTGTGCAGATGCTTTGTGTATTTCACACTGCAGAGCAGAACAACTTAAAGACCTGAAAAACAAGATTTTCTAAACATTCACATTGAGTTTGTCACAAGAAAGAACCTTCATGGCACCTTCAGAGGGAGTGCTCAGACCCTCAGGGTTTCTCTCTAGGACTTCATATTAAACAGGTTTGGAAAGTATTCAAGGACTTTCAGTGTTGGGGACTAGTGAACTGCATGTAATTAATTTTTGCCATTTTTGTGTGGTTTACCATTGAAACTACAATTTTTAACTGGAAAGGAAAAGGGATGCTTTTTATTTTTATTTTACCATTGCTTCTCTTCTGTAATTAAACTCCATTTGACCCAAATTAATCATAAGTATTGGTTATTGCTGTTTATCTGTTTTAGAAGTTACCTGGCTAACTGAGTCATCCTGCTTGGTGCAATACCTCCACCTGTACTCTATTTTATGAAGGCAGGTGTCTGACTGATGGACATTGTATACATCCCTGCACTTTCCCATTAATAGTGGGGTATGTTATTTTATTTTTTGGGTTAATCTATGACCTGTGTTTCTGCAATAAACTTAATTGAGTGGCCTTTTTGCTGGCATGTGACTTTTTTGTTAGATATATTAAATTTTGATAGAACTTCGTATCATGTATACTTTGTCAGTTTGACTTTTTTCCACAAAGTATTACATAGTTAACTACTTTTTCTGAGTTCAGCTTCTAGTGTGAAGCACGACTCATTGGTAGCTTGTAAAGTAGCTTCCCCAAAACTGAGTACATTTACTCAAGCACTGTTTTGGGGTACTTGTACTTGTGTATAGTATGTATGCTAATTGCACTTTTCACTTCACCACATTTATTTGGCAACCGCACTTACTCATTAGCCTACTTTAAAAATTTTAATCAATGATACAAAATAAAATCAACAACTACATTGAATATGATGTATTATCATAGGTTAAGATAAAATATAATTGATTCTGGTTGAAAGTTAACAAGCTTCCCAGCAGTGAAGTAGTTAAAATTACCTCCGCTTTTACCAGATGTAACATTACAGTGATGCCTACACACAGAAATGTATAAATAACTGTCTCAATAATAGCACATAATACTCTGAAATGGGTCATTTCGATAATGTACTTTTGTTAACTTACATTAGAGGTCCAGTGTGTAGGATTTAGGGGGATACATCAGCAGCTAACTGTGCTTTCATCAGTGTGCAGAGTGGTGCAGGAATGAGTTCTGAAACCCAAAGATGAGTCAGCATTTTAGCACCCTAGGTTCCCTCATCTTAAAGGTTACATGTCTGAAATAAGATCTGTTGTTAACATAAGCTCAAGAGACTTTTGTGTGTTGTTGCACGACATAAAATACGTCACTAAATACCCCACTCGTGATTTTTTAAGCCTTTATGTAACTTAAAGAAGACAGTTGCTAACCAGTGGCTAAATGAGACTACAGTGCGTCATCACACCAAACATGGCTTTGCAGCCTCGTTGTGGTGGTGACCTTAAAGTCATGCGGCTGTGGTGTAGTTTGTTTATAGCCTAGCGTTACCTTTTCACTCCTGGCGATTGCATTTAGGCTTCAGAAATCATTAGGGTGGTGTTTATTTTTGAAGATTATCTTGCTGAACAAAACGTGTAAGTGTCATAAACGTTTGTTTGCCACAGAGATTATGTTTTTTTGCAATAATCCAAAATGGAAAAATCCAATTGGATTTTGGTGGGGGGAACCAAAGCATCTCTGGTGAGCTCTGTGAAGGCATTTTGCTTTATCTCCAAGGTAAGGTCAAAGTTCAAGGCGTAATGTAATGAAGAAGTAGTATGTCCCAAATGTGTGTATACTGCATACAACAATACATACTTTTTAGGGTTAGCTGCAGTACATACTAAAAGTAGAAAGAAAAAGTATGCGATTTGGAATGCATCCTAAGAATGATGATTTTGTTATGGTAAGTTCGCCATGTTGTTTCTACAGTGACCCAGAATGGACAAACCTAAAACTGGCTCTAAATAGGGACATTCTTATTCTGGGCTTTTGTAGGAACATGGCAGTGCAAGATGGCGAGCTCAGTAGACGAGCGCCTGCATCCTATGTAGATATAAATGCCTCATTCTAAGGTCATACACTGATAAAACATATTATTTTAACCTTTAAGTATATTTTGATTCTGTTATTTCCACACTGTGGTATTGCATTTACTTAAGTAAAAGAGTAGGCTAAGTCTATGTGATGTGGGCCCTCCTACTTCACCTTTATGTGGTCACTCTGTCAGTTTAGGATTGAACCAACTGACTTTTGTTGTCTTAAAATGTGAAAACATTTTAAGTAATGGCACTGACCTCGAGTTCTCCTACTTTCTGTTGACCTACAAGTTCAGTCTCCCACTACATCACTATAATATTAAAGCATTCCCATGGGAGCTTGTCATGAAAAGTATTTAAGTGGCCTTTTACTTCCCAGCGCACTGGCAGTGTGCCTGGATGCCTCTTTAGCTGAGCCACTCCACAATGAGAAAGCCCTGTCAGTTCCCAGAATAGAAGTCCCATTTCGGTGCAGGACTTGAACGGGACTGTGACTGTTTGCACAGCACAGGAGCCGGCGGTGAAGTTTGCTCGGACTCAACGGGGACACGGTCTTTTATTCATTCATTGACGCCTCCAACACCAAACACTGTTATTAGTCGGCCCCCGCCTCCGTCGTCGCCCTCCTCCGCGCGCTCTCAGTCCAGTCTCACCTGTTGACGCCGACACAAACACCGCGCCGTCACTCTTCTCCTGGGAGGGATTCAAACACACCAGGTGGAGATAAAGCTTAAAGCAGAGAAATAATAACGTGTGTGTGAGGACACAGCTAACAGTCGGTGAGCTCGGAGGAACTTAACGCGGCGCTACAGTGTGTGTGTGTGTGTGTGTGTGTGAAAGTGAAAGCGCTTTAAAAGTTTGCTGAAGTGACGTTTCGCTTGCTTTTTTTACCCCCTCTGTTGAATTTCATCCGGCTCTGCCACTATGACACACACCGGAGGAGACTCGACTGTTGCTGCTTAAGCTGGAGCACGTTTTCCAGGTAAGAGACACTGTTTACTTTAACTCCTGTTTTTTTTTTTTACCAAGTCAGCAAAAATGACTTCTCCCACCTCCACATAACTCACACAAAGCTCGTGTAGTTCCTGTTGTAAAGTCCCACACAGACAAAATGTTTCAGTATGCTCAGCTGGTAGCCCTGACATTAACGTGGCCCTGACATGGGAGAGCTAGGAGTCTACTAACATGTACTTTTTAATCCCTCTGCACCCACAACAAAAGAGGAATTAATGCAGCTTCCTGATGTTGAATGCATTCTGTGACTGTATAGATTCTCACTGTGTTTGTCTTCTTTTAGCCTAACTAGACCTGAATAACAAACATTATTCACTCCTTATCTGTGGATTCATCTCAGTAACTTTCTCCGAGCTAAACTGCTGCTCCCCTGTCAAACTCTTATCCCATGACAATAACTCTGGCTTACATAAATTCCTGCTTTGTTTGCAATGACCCTGAGATATCTTTGCTTTTATCCTTCCATCAGCACGCAGGGTAAACACAGTGGGTGGGAGTGTAGGTTCAGGGTGGATTGTGAGGAGAGATTGCCTTGAGTTGGGAGGGTTTACCGTCTGGGGAGTTCTGCCTGTAGTTGTTGTCTGTGTCACACACACTCGCATTGTTTTGACTGGCCTTGGACAAATCTGTGTCTGAGCCCTGCATCCCAGGCCGTCATTAATGGATCGCTCTTTTCTTGCATCACAATTCCCATAGATTTACTCAGGCCGGAGGAATCGCTCGTCAGTGCGGTTGAACCAGTACTAATGCCAGGAGGTACACACGGTAGCAGGATGGGAATCTGATCAGTGCCCTAAAAGATTTTCTCACATCATAAATGAATTTATGCATTTGCTTTTTCTATCTGTGAGATTTTCTAATGTTAAAAGCCTGATTAAAGCCTACAGGTAGATGTACGCAAGGCTTTAAGGAGCTTTCTGACACCCATCAGTGATGTTTTAGTGCATTTGAGCAGGGCTGCAGCTAATGAGGTCTTTTTCATAGCAGATGTTACTAATAACATCAACAATGACTCCCAGTTTCCCAGTAAGCCATGACACTAAGCCAGTATGCTCAAAACCCTGAAATGGCTGTTCATTTGCGAGTTAATGTGTCGTTTTTTTTCTCTGATAATCTGTTTAATCTAAACTATATCAAAAAGTAGTTTCCCAAAATCAGTTTCCCAGAGCTTCAAGTCTTAAATTTACACCTGTAGTGCGACCAGCAGTGCAAAACAAAAAGATAGATAATGATATAAAGCTGGGGAGAGCAGCAGATCGTCACATTGGAGATGCTAATAATAATAAAAAGTAATAATAGTAATAATAAAAACATTATTTATATAGCATCTTTCATACAAGAAATGCAGCTTCACATGAAAACAGACATAATGGGCATAATGGAATTCAATATTAAAGGACATTTACAACAGTTTAAAACATGGATTAAGTGAGTCATAAAATCATAGAATTGTAAAACTATAACTCATAAAATCATGCTAAGTGCTACACCACGACCTGGATGACTGAGAACCTTCACCGACAACTCATAAAATCAAATAAGATTTTTAAAGAGTAGCACATGAAGTGTAAATAGAAAGTAAAAGCGTAAAAAGAGAGTTTCAGACCTGTATCAGGAGGTCAGAGCTAGTCAAAGCTAAAGTAAACAGATACGTTTTTAGCTTTCTTTTAAAAATATCTAGCGAGCTGGCTTCCCTGATATCTACAGGTAGTGTGATCCATAGCTTTTGGGTGTAATTGACAAAGGCTGCATCCTCGATGTTCTTCCGACTGTTGCTGGGAACCTCCGATAAACCAGCAGCAGATGATCACAGTGTTCTTTGAGGTGAATAGTTAACAAGGGAGTTAGCAATGTAGCTGGGTCCCAGCCTGTGTAGGGCTTTGTATACGAGGAGATGATGGAACTCATGAATGATTGGTATTTTTAGCCACTTACTATTATTGCTTTTGATGAATTACTATTTGAAAAGTTATAATTTTCAGTGGTACATTTCAGAAGTCACCTTGTGAGGAATCATGGTCTTTTTTATGTTTTGATGCCCCGCTTTGCTTCAGCTTGTTTCCTTCATCTGAATTCTTGCGTGTCATTTAAAGTGAGACTAAAACACTGAAGTGGGACAAGATGTTGATTTGGACCATTTAATGTAAGATATGCTGTGGCAGTGTTTGATTTTGGTCACATGAGGCTACCCATATTAGGGACAGATATCCAGTCTCAGTGCTTTTTAAACTTTTTTTATAGACCATAACTTGATTTGTCCATAGCCCAGAGTGTCAAACTGTACTGAAAACTAGCAGCAAATGTTTGGTCAGATTTGTAATCTTGTTTACTTATTTCTTTGATTAAACAGCATCTGATTTAAATCCTGATTCTGAACATTTTAGAAGACCTTACATTTTATTTAAGCAAAATTATTGTATGACTGCTAATGTCTCTACAGGATCTAACATTTGAGAAGGTTCTTAACTTCTTTAGTTGGATCATAGAAAGAGTTTATGTCTTGCAGAGCATGGAGTTAAAGTATTATTTTGGTACTGGTAAAGAAATTTGAAATTGTTTTGGCATTAGCTTTACTTTTTCATGCCTTTCTACTTGTGGTGCTGGTATATCCTGAAGTGTACGACTGATGATTGGAATAGCTGCAAACTCTTCTACACATAAAGCAGCTATTGTAGTCACAGCACAACATAAACTGGCATTACTGTGTCCACCAATTTTCCACAGGAATGTAAAAAAAATACACCACGAAACAACAAAATGAGCCCAGAATTGTCCAGTACCAACAGTTTTTACATTAAAGTCTTTGTTTTCCTGTGATAGTCAGAGTCATATACAGTAAGTAGGTTGATTCAGGGCACATAGGCATAAGTTGTTGGTATTTTCTTGCATGTGACACTGAGCATCTGTCTGCATCAGTTGTTTTGTCAAATGCGTTGCCACCCAGGTGTCAGGCAGGGTTTGTCACTTTTCACTGTGACAGTTGGGCGACAGCCAAAACTCCCTCCTCTCACCTGCTTTTCCTGCTCACGAACTTGTACTGTGACGACAGCTTCCTGGTCCTCGGCGCAGAGCCAGCAGGATCCACATGCAGCAGGTCCAGAGGTCGCTGCTGGGTAGCCCACAGTGTTTAATCTGTCAAATGACAGCGTGCTCTCTACCCTAATGTGAGGTCTATAAAAATGTCAAGATCTTATCCCATTTAAGGAAGCAGGACTAGCACAACATTTAAACGTGTAAAGGTTGACGTAATGGACACATGCAGGGGCGTAGCTGTTGCAGCCATTATTATTTCTCCTTTCATACAATCTAGAATAAACCAATTAGTATTCTGTAACAAAAGCAGAAGGTTTTCCAACCAAACTTCATTCTTATAAAATGAAAGCAAGACATTATGTGTTTTTTCTTTGATTTGAGCCAAAGTGTGGCAGGGCCAGAACAAGGAAGTGGCAGAAAAAGGGACTTTAGTGTCTACGTTTTGACAATAAAAACAGGAAAATTACTTATGCTCCTCTGGAAACATTGTGAGCATGAGATACTAATGTAATGATGTCAGCCCTGCTATTGAAGGCAGAGTTTTAAAGACTGGAGATTTGGTCTGTTTGGTTGAAGCCACAGCCTGTAATTGTGGCCAATAAAAAGAATATGTAACTTCCCAGTAGTTCACAAGACATAATAGCTGGTTTTGGTCTTATGCCTTCTGCAGATGAGAGGACACTGCTTACAGTAGCTAAAGAAGCATTTTATCATCTGGAACGTAGATGCCCCTTTGCTCTGTGTCATGCCACTGTGTAAAAGTCAATGCAGCACTTGTATAGTACAGTGCTGTGAATGCATGTTGTGGTGAGCAGGAGTGATTTCGCAACCTGTTAATCCTCTGGAAATATTTGAGTCTGTCAACTTGACAGTCAGGTTAAGTGGAGGTTTGGAGTTTTATTTTTCAGTCTCTGTAAGGTCCGCAACCAGGAGAGAGTCTGGTTTTGGTCAGCGCAAGATTTATGTAATTGTACTAGGGCTGGGTTAAAATAATAGATACATCCAATTCAAATCGATCTTCATTTGAATGACCCCATATCGATTCATAACATCCAACATTGATTTTTTAATACACACTTTTTCCCATAGACGTGTGAAGCTTTAACTGCGTTATTCTCAATGGTAATAAACGGGCTGCGGCGCTATCACATTAACAACCCTGGTCTTGAGAAGCTCCAACATTACCGATTCTTTTATCTGTAACTGTAAGCTTCCTTTTTTTATGTTTTGGTTTTATTTATTATCATGTTTCAGCAGTTGTTGTTCCTTTTTTTTTTCAATAATTCCTAAAATTCCTACTGTAAAATTTACAGTATTAGTTCTCTGAGAATCACTTTCACAGCGAAAATTGGTTTTGTAACTGAAACCTCCCCAATGGATATCGAATCGAATCGATTCAGAAAATCAATGGCGATACCCAGCCCTTAATTGAGCATAGCGTTAGTTCAGGCATGACACAATGTCAAGCTCAGCTCACATCCCAGCTACATCAGCTGATCTCAAACAGCCCAATCAACTGATGGAGCAGCTGATTGATGGAAGGAAGTCAGCTGATAGATCACATGATTCCTTTCTATGCAACCAATTGGTGAATCTCATTCAAGATGCCCTATTTAAACTGCTCTGGCCTGCCTACTGTTGCTGCTTCCTCTGCAAGCTGCTTTGCAACCCGCCTCCACCCCAGCTCCTCCTTTTCATGCTGTGTCTGACTTATCAGTGTCATTTCTGTTTGTCATTGATGCTGCTCTGTTTTGTTACTGGAGGGTCTTTACTGCTGCGCTCCCTGCCTTAGGCTTTCCATGTAGGTGCATGGAAGGGCAGGGAGGTTTGTCTCTCTGCCTCAGGCTTTCCTCATTTGCACGTGGAAGGGCAGAGAGGTGTGCTCTCTCTGCCTTATGACTTTCACACAGGTGTGTGGAAGGCTTTCCACGCAGGCATGCAGAAGGGCGGAGAGGTGTGCTCTCTCTGCCTTATGCTTTCCACGTAGGCGCGTGGAAGAGTCTTCTGCATAGGCTTTAAGAGAGGCAGAGGGGCCCCGGAACAGAGCCATACCGCCAAATATAATACTGCAAATGGAAATAAAGTTTTCTTTGACAAAAATGTTCCTGACTGAAATTGCATTATTGTTTGCAATCTTATAGACAGATGTGTAAGGTCATAAATCCTGACTGTGAAGGGGCCATTATATTCCTGTTGATCACTGTCTGTCCTTAGACCTTCATCAGGCAAATCCATATAGGTGTTGTTTGCTTGTATGTGTTTCACCAAGTGAACTGTCTTGTATAAAGCAAGTAGAAGTCATATACAGTGTGCAGGATTTAATGGAAAACAGAAAGAGTCTTTCTCATATTGCACTAAATTGGAAATTCCGCTTCAGCCCACAGAACTAACACACATCACCTGTCTACTGTTTACACTGCAGTGCACAGTAACCCAGAGATTATTAGTCCCAGGCAAAATTGGGTCAGTCCATCCACGTCACTCAGACCTACTTGTTGCCACATTATTGTTATATTCAATTCTATAAAAAACTCCACTGACATGTAATAAATTGTAAGTTTAGCCATTGATTAATGTAAACTAAGAGCAGCTAAGCCCGAGCTCTGTGGATTAATTCACCATTGAGCACTGCCCCCCTTTTCACAGGGCACTTTTGCTCACATGCTCCACGTGTGACATGTTTTCCCCATACTGCCCTGGCATTGAACGCATACTGACAGGCTGTAATCGGCATTCACACCCACACAGAGCACGCCACCGTCAGAGCTCTTTTGTCCTGTGTGTTGCTGGTGGAATATAGCTGTTGTCAGTGTTGACTTTATGGTTTTGTGTACACAATGCTTAGCCCCACTTTTCCTTTGAGCCACTCACCGACAGGGGGGTCCCGACAGGGACGGGGTCATTTCAGGGTGCTACTGTGTGTTATTGTCATCGTTTGGGAGCTACAGTATGCTGTTTTCATTTTTAGGAACAGATTAGTTTTTAAATTTAAATATGCTTCAGTCTTAGGTCTGGTGCCAGGGAGCCAGAGATATACTGACAACATACTAACATAATCAAAAGACAGTGGTACAGTGGAACAGAGCAACACCACAAAACATACTGAAGGGACGCTCCACGAGCTTTACACATGAAGTTCAGTTCAGTGGCAATGAGCACTGTTCAGTCAGTGAATATTAATAATGTCTTCTGTAGCTGTAGAGGAGGAGGTTTGGTAAAATCATCAATAGGGAACTCTACCGATTTTACCCATCTTTGGACGTACTAGTGATAAAAGTTGTTTCAAGCCTTTTGTGGCTCTAGAAGAAGCTGTGTGAAGTCTGATAAATTGCCTCAAGTGATGTCACTCAGCCCGCCCCTCATCTCTGCTTGAGTTTAGCAGCTTAAGGTTGCTTTAGCTGCTACGAACACACTCACATATCCGTCTGACCTGCTAATGGTCACGATACATTTTGGGTAATATAGGCGCTCGGTTTTGACAACGAAGAAGAATGCATGGAGTAGTTGATTTTAAAGGAGCTCTACAGACATTCAAAACATTGATATAGAAGCAAACCACAATTTGCTATTTAAAGATATAGCCTTGTGCAGTGGTTCTCGAGTGGTGTGCCGTGGGATTTTGTGATAACCACACATTATTATTGCAATATCCCATTGGGCCTTTACAAAAAGTTAGGAATGGATTTTTAATTGACTGTATTGGTATGATGTGCGTACCCATTTTCCAATGACGAGGCAAACTTGAGCGAGAAAATGCAATTCAGTTGAATTTAATTAAAAAAAAACCCTTCACGGGGAACTTATCTGTCGCTGTTCACATGTGGTAATTATTAGTGTGTGACACATCAAAAGCCTTGATTGGCAGCCAGTGTTAAGGATGATAATAATTAAAGGAGAAAGCTTTCAAAGGGACAATGGATCGCTTCATTGTACGGAGCAAATTACAACAAAGCACCAGCGAAGACGAAAGAAAAGAGATAAAAACAGTCTCATGATCTTATGTTGTGATGAGAGTGATAACACATGTTATAGAAGCTATTGTGCACAGATATAAATACAGGTGTGCCTTGAGATTTTGGCTTGAGTTTTGGGGTGCCTCAGGCACAAAAATTTTGGTAGACAGTCTGGCTGCGCGTGTACATTGGTGCATCTGAGTCCCAGTGTGTGTCCCATTGGACAGCTAGCTAATCGCTGCTGCTCTGCACTCATATTGGAATGCCGTCATCATGGAAGCATAGTGTCCACCCTCCTTGACCCCAGAGGCTATCACCGCTAGCTCTGTCAGCACTGCTAGTGCTGTAGTGTTTTGCTGTTAGCACCGTTAGCTGCTAGCTGCCCCCTCCATGTTGAGAGCCGTGTGCAGACAACCTCTGAATCAGCAATAGTAGTACTAGTTTCCTCATTTCTAAAAAACAAACATTTTGTAATAATAGTTGTTACAAACTAGGGATTTACTAAAAAATATTGCTGCCAGGCTGAAGGAAAAAAAACAGCTCAGTTTCAAGAGTCTCTCAATAAAACCAGATATATTTGAATGTTGAACATATTTCCCCTCATGACATGCCAACTGGCGTCATTGCTGTATGTCATATTAGTATGCTGTAATATCTTGAAATGTTTCATAATGTAGTGTGTGTGCCCCCAGAGTTATAGTTGATTATTGAAAAGTCTTATTTGTTTCTAGCAACAAACAACATGACAGCTAATTAAATGTTCTGGATAAAGTCCATCAGTGTCTGTGTGTGACTGCTGTCTCTGTAAACAGCAGGATTTTATTTACTGAATTTACTTTTCTCATGCAGCAGGACACACAGTGTTTATTGACTGACTTCTGTCTGAATGATTTTAGATCAAACACAAGTGACATAAACAGATGTCTGAAACTTCAGCGGAGCCTCAGAGTGAAAGAGAGAGTGATAAGACTTTGCTGATTTGAGCACATGGTGAGACAATATGACATGAGGAGTATTCTGTTGTTGAATATACGTAACTCTCACACTGGCCTGATTGTGTGTGTGCGAGTCAGCTGTTGCCAGTTATTGCTGTTCTGTGGTCGATGATTAGCGTTGCAGGCTGATACAGAGTGCTGAACTCTTCCTGGTTTCAGTTTGAGAGTTTTGAGTTTTGTCTCTTGCTACCTCCGTGTCGTCTTTACATAACTCATACACAAACACAAGCACAGACACATGCACACTCTGTTCACTCCCTCTCCTTATTCTCCAGAGGCGCTCCCCTCCCCGCAATCAAGTCCAATTATTTTGGGCACAAAACTGTGTTTTGTTCTGTGATCTGACGCTCAGGCTGAACTTTGCCCTCTTTTTTTATTTTTCTGCATGTGCTTATTTTTTATCCATACTCAGTGCCTGTCTCACTGTCTCCTACTGTCTCACCGTCTCTTGTTTTTTTCAGTGCTTTGTGTTTGTTTAGTTTTGTTTGTTGCAATTGACAAACCACTGTGTTAACATGAAAGCATGGACTTCACTCCTGAATGCCTCTTTCTCTCTCTCAGCTCCGCAGGGTTGATAGTGTATCTGAGTGGACTTTAGCTGGAGGTCAGATAGCGAACTCTTGCACTGATGTTTGTTTGGATAATAATGTAACTCGGTACGATGCTCTCTCTGCCTTGTTTTCCCCAGAGGTTGACGGCTTTTACTGGACTGCCGAAGGTTGTAGGGCACAGTAGGAATAATTAGTAGTAGGACAAATGATCATTAAAGTAATATATAGTAATATGTTCCCTGAGATAGTGGAGCTGAGGTGCACATTTTCTTTTACTGCAGACATTAAATGACCTCTGAACTCCTCTGCTTTCTGCCAGTTCAACATTTTGCATATGAACATGATGCTGTGTGTTTCTGTAGGCTCTGTCACAAACCATCTAATTCAGTCTTTTATAACACTCAGTGAAACTTAAAGAACACCATTATACAGTAAAAATGGCATTAGCCAATTTAGCTTTTTGACATTTTAGGGTTGTTTTGTCCTTCACAGTAACACTGAGGGCGTGATTTTTCATTGGTGACTGTCTTGTAATAAATATTATCATAGAATCATTAGTATTATAATGCCATTTTTATGCAGGCATCAATTTATCCCTCTGAGCAATGTAACTATAACACAAACCTGACAACCTGCCAGTCAATTACAAATGACCCTTAATAGAGAAAATACGTCTTTAAAACACTGTTATTGATTAACTAGCAATGTCTGATCAAAGATATCATTATTACCCAGCTTTTTTCTGTGACTGGAAGCATATTTTGAGCTGTGAAATAACCTGCTTTACTGTAAACTGCTGTTGTCAGTATCGTCTTGCTACAGAACGACACAAAATCTGCATTTTAGTGCCTACGTCAACAGCTGTGGCCAAAAGCATTGTGTTTTTGGGTCGTTAGACGTCTGTCGGTTCATCCCTTTCTCGTGAATACGATAACTCAAGAATGCTTTGAGGGAATATTCTCAAATTTGGCAGAAACGTTCACTTGGGACTCAAGGACGAGCTGATTAGATTTTGGTGGTCAAAGGTCAAGGTCACTGTGACCTCACACAACCACACAGCACCCTTTTGGACATTAGTCAAGAATTTCAATGCTAATGATGACAAAACTTCACACAAATATCTAACAGGACATTATGATGAAGGGATGAGATTTGTCTAAAAGGTTAAAGGTCAGCTTCACTGTGACATCAGAATATTTTGCATAAAACACTTTTCTGGCCTTTACTCAACGTCATAACTCAGGAACAGAAGAGGAGATATTTGGTCGGATACTAAATGAGTGAAGCTAATCTTGGTGGGTTAGGGTTAGATCTTCTTTGCTGCCGGGTTGAAGATGTGTGTGAAGCATCCGCATTTTGGAATTTGTTAATTCTTTGTAGCAACGTCCTTATTTGAGACACTGTCTACTGTCAAGGCTACATATGAGTGTGGCATGGTCTCAGACATGGATATAAATTGTAACTTGACTGGATGACGTACAACCATGAGGCGGTAATTCTAGTTTTTGAGTTTTAACTGAACTTCTCATATACGTTTTGTTGTTGTTTTTTAATAACTCTTTATTTAAAGTATTTTTAAATGTTTAGACAAAACATAAACACCACAGAGAACATTGTGTGGGGGCTCACCAGTTAAGTCTTCATGGGTCCACGTGTTAAATGTCCTTTTATTGTCCAGACATTCAAGGTGAAGCTGCATCCATGTCTTCTGAAATAAAGACAGTCCAGGTCTTCCATTTTCTGGGGAATATTGCTCCTCTAGACCTCAGGGGAAAAAGTAATCTTTTCCATTATAAAGATCTCCTTGATTTTGTCCATCCGTTGTTTAAGGCTTGGAGGCTCAAGTTTGTACCAGTTCTATGTAATCGCTCTCTTGCTGGCAGTAAATAGTATTTTACACAGATACCAGTCTTTGCACTGGAATACAGGACCTTAATATCAATAGGTATCCCAAGATCTTTTTTATAACTGAACATATTTTTCCCCAAAATATTTGAATTATATGGACATGTCCAAACTTGTGAGAGTGATTGGCATTCATGTGTCCGCACTGTCTCCAACACTGCTGTTGTTACTGGGGTGTGCCGATCAAGTTTTTCCCAGTCAAATTCTCTCCATCTCTTGGAGCTTGTAGATGAGAAATGTAGGTATTTGACTGTGGAAGTCTGTTAAACCAAAAAATGATGAGTCAGTGCAGGTGTTAACCATGGCACTATGGCCACATCAAGCACATCTCTTTATTTTGGATGTTAGTGCTTTTCCTATTAAGATATAGGCCGTTTTTTAAAAATATTTTTTTTCCATGGAAAATTGTTTTTTTTAGTATCTTCCATGTCATGAGATCCTGTCTTTGTCTTGGTTTGTTTTATTAGTCATAGAGTGGAAATTTCCTTTCATGAAGGACTCATTAGGATCAGAGAAGATCGGATAAGTAATACTGGAAAAATTAACATTTTTATTTTTCTAATCCCACCACACAGACAGTTATATTCTTATTATCCTTATTTCACAGACAATGGTCTCGCACTCATTTTATAGAAGAAGATTTTACTTTTTTTCCACAAGGATATGGATAATAATGATCAACCAGTAAACATGATTCTTCACCAGTAATTACAGACTGGAGAATTTGGAGTTATACCCATAAAAATATCCTCTTGATGAGAAATATTTATGTATTTACCCTGAGAACATAAATCTTTATCCATGGACCCCTCATGGACACAGGCCTTTTGACATTTTACACTCCACTTCCTGCCGTTCTCTTCCCTCTGTCTGTCTAGGCCAGTGGCTCCCAGCTGGTCCAGCCCTGGGGTCCAGATTTCTCCTTCGTCAGTAGTTCAAGGTCCGGTTTAATACATTAAGCTTCATACTTGTGTTTAGCCATGTCATTACGTTTTAAGTAGTTTGTTGTCTCTGTCAAGTAGCTGTCCATTTGTAACTTACTCTATAGCAGGAAATGGCACTTCAAAATAAAAGCTCTGTTCTGGAAATTCACTGTACTCAAAAATAAAGTGGCTTTTTTTTTTACAAACTTGACATGCTTGCAAGTCACATGCGGTCCATTCAGATTGGACCCACGACCCACTTTTAGACCGCTACCACTGGTCTAGGCCTTCCCCTGTCCAATCTCCTTCTCCATGTCAGTGTGCCAGTCGTTGTTTGGAAGCCCTCACTCATATCTCTGCTGTATATTTATCTCTGAGCTTCCCCTCCGCCTGCATTCCCTGCAGCCTAATAAGGTCTGGATACAGGGAGAGAGGCAGGGCACAGAGGGCGAGGGTAGATGGTGGGAAAAGGTTGGACAATAGGAATCAAGAGTATTTTCCCACAAATGGCTTTCTGTCTGTGCACGTGTGCATTTTTCTGTTGTTTTTTGTGTAAAGAGAGACCACACAGTGGAGGACCACAGGGCAAAATAAAGTAAAGAGACCAGGATAATATAGGCCTTTAGGTTAAGATGTACCCAAATGTTTGGAAGCGCTTTGATGTAGGGCAGTGTAAACACTATACAATGATATGTGCTCTGGTAAATGTACATGAATGTGACAGGACAAAAAAGTACAACATGAAAGTACATCAAAGTCTACTCTGATGTGCTCAAACATTTTTGTGGGCGGTTTCTCTAGTTCCTTAGGCGATTGTTCTGGTTCCATTCATAGACTGTGTCGCTGCTGATGCACGTCAAAAGCCTTCAATGGAAACAACTGTTATCTATCACTCTTGTGTCCACACACACACACACACACACACACACACCAGAGTCCCTGAGAATGGAGTCCCTGAAACACAACCACAAACCATCACCCACATCCTGAACTCTCCCCTCTCTTTCACTATTGCTTCCTCATCACTGTAAGGTGTTTTCTTCATCACAGACTGTTTTCTGGAAGCCGGGGGGGGATTTCTGTGTTTTAAAGTGCTTATGCAGTACTACTCAGCTGTGAAATCCCCTCTCTGAACTGTCACCTGATCCCTGTTACGCCTTCAACCGTGCAGCAGATTAGATTACCACAATACTCACCAAAGTAAGTAGCTCTCGTTAACTGCCTCCCCCTGTCTCTGCCTTTAGAAATGCCCCAACATAACATGGAGAGCACCAGGAGCCCGTGGCAGCAGGGGCTGCGGCCGCCGTGGATCACCAGAGTGGCTGGAGGTCACAGCCCCGCCTCCTCAGGGGCGGAGTCGGACACAGAAAGTAGCAGCACAGAGAGTGAGAGGGTAAGTGTGAGTGAGATGATGGTGATGCAGTAATGTAGCTCTTTTCTGTCAAAGAATAGGGTAGTGGAACGTGAACTCATCCTCTGTAGTTCCTGCATGTGACAAGGAAGAAGCGTCTCGCTACACACAGTTAAACCAATGAATCATCTCACATGACCGGACTAAAGTGTTTACTTTTTTAGAGCTTGCATGTGGTGACTTTGTCTACTTTCCTTCCCTCTCTCTGTCAGTCCTGCATTAAAAAGCTGGAGGTGGGCTCACTGAGGGTCCTGCCGTCGCCCTCAATGCTCCAACAGCGAATCACAGAGATTGACCAACAGAAGGAGGAGCTGAAGATTGAGGTGAGCACTTTGAATGATTGTGGACCAATCATAGACAGACACAAAAACATCCAATTGTTCATCACATTCAAAATATACAAGTGATTTAGTCCAGTTAGCAGTAAAATGTGTCGCAGACAACTCAAGTCTGAACGACAAAAGCAAGTTGGTCTTAGAGAAAATGAATTGGCAACTATTTTCAATATCAATTAAACAGTTTCAGTAATGGACTTGCCCCCGGACGCAGACTGACCAATCATAATGTAGCGTTGGGGCCGGCTCAGACCAGGGTCTGACATCAACACAGCTGTGCTCCATTGACTCTAATTGTTTCAGATTTCCTTCATTTTAAGGCTGGTTTTGTGGATTTGGAGCTAAATGTTGTGCCTGGGGCACGTCGTGTATTAATGATACTCGTTACCTGGAGAGGTTGGAAAAAGATATACGTTTCTTCCCTGTTCCAAAACCAAAATCAAACCCTGAAAAGTGTAGGGTTAGCTAGCTAGCTACTGAAGATATAGCCTACTGAATGTATACACATGCTGCTTTTGCTTTGTAATGATTATAACAGTGAAACAAAGACCGACCCTGCTGTACAGGAACCAGTGAAGGGAAGCAGGGAAACTTTGCTGATATTCAACCAGCTGTGTGTCATCACATTGTTTGCACGGGGGCGAAGCCAAACACCGTTCATCTGCACACACTGTGATGCCACACAGCTGGTTCAATATCAGCAAAGTTTCCCTTTATATTCATTGTCTTCTGTGTCGATCAGCAGTGATGTGGTGGTTCACTTTTACACTGTGATCTGTAGCCTATAGTTGGGCTTTAGCTTCTAACTATCTTTGTCTTTTTAACCTGTTGTTGCTGCTGAGTCAGTTTGACATCCTGGATATATCCTTCAAACACAGACTGTAGACCCCTCTGTCTGCTTCTCTCTGGAATCACTGTTTCATTTTTCCAAAAATATGATCATATTTCTTCAGGGAGTGCAGTTAGTTACAGTGTGCTTACTCTGACAGCTTGTCTGACCATCACAAAGGGGCTTAGCAAAAGTTAAATTTTTGTGAAGCAACAACACCAAACATTTGAGTTTTAATCAGTTATTTGCTCCTCTTTATGTCTCTGACATATATGATAGTTAATTGAACACCTGTGGCTTTTCAAAAGTTGTTCAAACAAAAAAAGCTTTTTAAATTTCTTAGCCGAGGTCTTTTTTTCACAAGTCTTTGACATTTCGACAAGAATTATTCAATTAATCAAGAAAATAGTCTGCAGATGAATCGCTAAATATTGCTGCAATACTTGCAGTTGCAGCCCTATAATGAATTACAGAATATGTAATCTTCACTATCTGTCACACAGCAGGTGGGTAAGGTTTTATTAAAGGTTTTGACTCACTATGAGTGCTGCAACAAATGAACAATCAAAACAGAGTTTCCAAGGAAACACTTGAATGATTTTCAATTGTGTTTCTGCTGATGTCTGCACATTTAAATCTCCAAGCCGTCTCCAGACATCGACTAAGTCACGGCAAAGGAATGCATATCTGTGACTTGCTCAAGCGCTGGTCAGTATGATTCAGCACGGCGGCGTCTCCTGTCCTTTCAGCTGCAGCTGGAGATCGCCCTGCTGCAGGGAGAGCTGCAGACGGAGAAGAACCAGCTGCACAGACACACACAGAAGCTGCAGGCTCTACAGCAGGAGGCCAGACAGAAGAAGCACAGACACATTGACAGACAAAAGGTATCATGTGTTAGATTAGTCTTCAAGTTTGGTTTGTCATTGTTCACAGATGTCTGCGTTGCATTGGAAATGTTTTATGCCATGATTGTTTTCTTCTGTCATGAGAGTGACCAACAGACTGATAGTGTTGACTGTAACATTTAAATGGCTAATCATGAGTGTCACAATCAAAACAGAAAAAGTTAGCTGAAGGAATTTCACACGCAGAGATGTGTTGACCCAGTACTGGTCCACTAACATCAGCACAAGATCAGGTCAATGATAACTCAATTCCCATGCAACGACTGTTGGAGTAGATGTGGTTTGAAGTTGGGTGTCTGCAGTCACTCAGAACGAACTCTGTAAACATGGTTGAGAAATTGATTTGCCATCATGTGAAAAACAGGTTTGCTTTTAAAAGTCAGGTGATGACTGTACCCTTACCTCATTGTCTGTAACCGCAGGAGCGAGAGAGGCTGGAGGAGGAAAGACGCAGGGTGGAGGAGCTGAAGGGGAGGTGTGAGGAGAAGGAGAAACTGATCCCCAGTCAGCCCGAGAGCCAGAGAGAACAGCTGACGCTGCAGCTGCAGCAGGTGAGCTTCTGAGCTGCACACAGCCTCGTGAATGAAGCAATGGAAAAAGAAACTTTTGCAATAAATTGATGATGATGTCTAGACGTGATCAGAAGTTAGCTCTTTGTTTTGCAGACTCGTCTCTTA
Source organism: Cephalopholis sonnerati (assembly GCA_019142605.1). Lineage (NCBI taxonomy): Eukaryota > Metazoa > Chordata > Actinopteri > Perciformes > Serranidae > Cephalopholis > Cephalopholis sonnerati. The sequence continues at coordinate 24,589,564 of JAGQAX010000008.1, read as the reverse complement.
AATGTGATGGTAATTTAACATGTTGGGCTCGTGTTTGAATAAGCACCCTGGTCACTCTTCTGTAAAAGCCACAACAGCAATCTTACCAGATCATACTCAGTAACATTTTTTTATCACTTTCAGTACAGCAGGTGTCTGAACTTAAAGGGGTAGTCTGGATTTTTTGAAGTGGGGTCGTATGAGGTAGTTATCCATCCCCAGTTTGGAGAAGCAGACAGGAGTACTGCCACAGAAGCTAAGCTAAGCAAACATGTATTTAAGCCACCTAAAAAAATCAGTAATAGTTTTCTGGGTATTCAGCAACCACTACCACCAGTTTGAGCTTGCTGCTCTGAGTTGAAGTTTTTTCAATTCGAGGGGTTCAGAGTGCTCCGGCAAAAACGTCAGGCGCCTAGAGTTCAGAAGCGCAAGTTGCGTCGTGACACAAAACCATGGGCAAAAAGCTTCATTCTCATTTAAAAACAATTACAAAAAGCCGCCTCCAATTGCTGAAACGCTTTCTGTGTGTTCAGGGTCTTTTGAATGCTTGCATACCCCTACAGAACATGCATGCGGGGGAAAAAATATTGGGACGGCCCTCAATTTTAGCAGACTTCCTGTGGAAACTGATGTCATAGCTAGTTGCTGTCAAAATGTTGTATGCCTTATCAGTTTGTTTTGTTGCTTTAGCTGGGATACGATGAACATCAGTGTAGCAGATAAACTTTTGCTAACATTATATGTTGATCCCGGTCAAGTAAACAGAATAGGCTTTATTGAGGAGGAAACTCTTTTTTTGTGACCCAGTGTGCATAGTTTTCAGCTGAAAAATTTCCATGCAGATTTTCCATATTTCCACACCGCATTTTCGCATCCCACCCGTGAGAAGCGGCTTTTACACAAATACACCAACTGGTTTGAGCAGCAGTGTCATGTCAGATAAGTCTAGAAAAACGCTGTTCCCCCTCTGACTGGAGCAAAAGAGGTTAAAAAAAAATTGTACACCGACAGTAATAGTAAGTTCTCACATATAAATATATATATATTTATTGCAAAACATTTAAAATTGCAATAACATTGTATCGTGACGTTAGTGTCATGGTAATATATGGGGCCTTTTGGTTATTCCCACCCCAGCAGCTATCCAAACGAAATCTAAAACTAAAACAGATACTCTGTGCGCTGTTTACACTCACAACTGTGTGTGTCTGATGCAGGGTGTGTTAGCGTCAGTGCTGACTCTTATACACAGTCTTGTCTTTTGGCTGCACAGTGTGTGATTGTTTAGTACCTGTTCAACCTGAAGTGTCAATGTGTCAAGACATTTACACACACACACACACACACACACACACACACACACACACACACACACACACACACACACACAGGATGTGTATTGTTCCTTCCGTTTTAAAAGCAGTGTTGGTGCAGTCCAGCTGCATCAGTGTTGTGACATGCCAGATTTATTTGGAAAGATCTTTTTAGAAAACTGGTTTGTCACATATCGCGCCACAGAGAAAACCACACACATGCAGGCAAACAGAGCACTGAGGTATACACTGCACAGGAACAAGACCACAGGTGTTTCAGTTATGAGACAAAGAGGCAGTTTTTATCTTCACCTGCACTTGCACTTTTATACATAGAACGCAGGACTGTCAGTCACTGTTTGTAAATGTAACAGGGTCAATTATACTGCAGTAATATGTGCGACAAGTCATGTACATTTGTAATGTTGAGTATTATAACTTCATAAAATGTTCACATTTTATGCTAACATAATCTTGTAGTAGGGGTTGGAGTTTGTATATTTGTATATGACAGAGGATTTTGTTTTGCCACTTGTTGTCAGGAGAGGAATAAATGGAGATCAAGAGATAACGTTTTTCAGAGTAATAAAAATTCTGTAAAATTCACGTCTAATTTGATGTCTTCTGTTTGTGTAAAGTATACTGAAGCATTTAATTCTGTACTTGGATAGCTAATGATAATGATGCACCATATGCAAACTCCTCTGTCATGAAAGTTAAAAAAAAAAAAAAAATTATTATCTTAATATGAAAATATTGTTGTTTTTGTAAGGAATGAACTTTGTTTTTCTAATATTGAAATAAAAAAATGATAATTAAATGGGGGTGCTGCATATTAGAATAAGCTCTATTCTCATACAACATTACAACAATTTAATACTTTGTAATATCATTTTAATAGCTGTTACTGAAGTTGGCCTTTTTAGAAAATAATAAAGAAGTTAAAAAACAAAGACATGTCAGTTGTTGCTCAACAAAATCTGAGTGCAGTTTTTTACCCATTAGTGATTTAATTTGTTATCCAGCATTTCAAAAAAGTGAACCTACTGAACAAAATGAAACAAGAGCTGTTAAAAACTAGTTGTATTAGACTCATATCTGTGTCGTCACTGCAGGAGAAAGAGGTGATGGAAGCGGCAGTGCGGGCCTTTGAGGACTGGGAGTTTCGTGTTCTGGAGCAAGAGAGCGGCATCGATGAGGAGGATGAGAGCGCGGCAGATGAAGAGAAGGAAGGAGAGTGTGAAGAGGAGATGAAGAAGGAGATCTCACGTCAGCAGCAGGCGATCAACACCGCGCAGGTAAACGACAACAATGTGTCGTAGGTGGAATTTTTCAGAGACTTTCACAGCTGCTCCTGACGTGTTGCACGGGTTTCCAGCTTATCAGTGCGTCACATGCTCCATGTCAGTGTTTACCCTCGCAGGCCGACACGGGGTTAACCTTCACACAAACCTGCCTTCAGTGCAGACTTGTGACGTCAGACTGGAGCAGGTCGACAAAATAATAGGAACACCACACAATCTAAAGTCCAACTTAAAAGAAGGAATCTTTAGGCTCTGCATTCGTAAAGTTTACAATGTTCTCGTCGGTGTCGGACACATGTGGTGCATTTGTTTCAAATTATTGTAACTTGTAAGGTGTTCCTTTTATTAAGATTTGATTGTTTGATTGTAGTTTATATGTTCACCTCATCTGAAAGTCACTAATGTTCATGAAAGATTTTTGTTTTTGTGTGTTAACAACTAAAATACTATGAATCGAATCGTTATGTTTGTTCACAATAACTCGCGGGTAGAAAACCCCTGTGTCTTGTACCTACAATATAATGGTGCTGAGCAAACTGAGGCGAAGAACAGATGAGATATCAAGAGAATATGGTTTAGTCTTGTTGTGTATACAGGGGCCAGATAACAGTAGAGTAGCCAATGGTTTGGGTTTTTCTGATTTACCTGTTGGGCCACAGAATAAAGAAAGTGACAGCTTTAGTCTACCCAAAACTAGCAGTTGGTCTGACCAACAGTGAGATGGCGCTGTTGTGTGCAAACCAATTGCTCGATTACATGTTGGTATTGTACATTTCTGCAAACTACAGATATGTAACATTAGTTATGTTAAGGGACCAACCACTTGGTAATGTTTAGGAAGAGATCATGTTTTGGCTTGACCCTGATCCTAACAACTTATTTAGGACTACCAACAAGGCATATTGCATATTGTGTAAAACAAAACTATATAGGCGGCACAGTGGTGCAGTGGTTAACATTGTCGCCTCACAGCAAGAGGGCTCCCAGTTTGAACCCCACGGTGGGGGAGCCCTTCTGTGCAGAGTTTGCATGTTCTCCCAGCGTGGGCTTTCTCCAGGTACTCCAGCTTCCTCCCACGGTCCAAAGACATGTAGGTTAGGCCAATTGGCCGTAGGTGTGAATGTGAGTGTGAATGGTTGTCTGTCTATGTGTCAGCCCTGTGATAGTCTGACGTCCTGTCCAGGACGTCCTGCCTCTCACCCAGTGTCAGCTGGGATAGGCTCCAGCCCCCCTGTGACCCCCAACAGGATAAGCCATTACGGAAAATGAATGAATGAACAAAAATATATACTTAAAAAAAATACAAATTGCAGCTATTATCCCAAGTTACTCTGCATTAGTACTTAAAAGCTCATTTACCATCTTTTGTTTCTGATATTTTTTAGTTTTTTTCTAGTAAACATTATTGCATGTTACATTCATATGGTCATTTTCACCCCAGTATAAAATAATTGAATTGAACCCAGAGTCATTCAAACTTCTTTGTCATTCAATACAAAATAACTTTGCATTTTGTTTTTTTCAATTTGTACATAATGTTAAATGAATGGTGTTTACACAGACCTATGAAAACCACATGCTGCAGGCAGTAATAACACAGGATTTGGCTCATTCTGTGCTCAGGGCATCCTGACATGTGACAGGAGGAGCAAACATTTGCTCCACGCTGTGTTTGGCAGTAAAGGCAACACCCTTTTTGGGTGGATTTTTCAGCTGAGTGTGGGACGTCCACAGCAGCAGGGGGAGTTTCCTTGAGTTAATATTTTTATGGCATTCTGTATGTCTGACTTTAAACATCGTACCTTAGTGAAGAGCAGTATTAGGGTTATTGACAGAGCACATGGGGATATCTGCTGTATATGTGTCTGTCTGATAAAAATGACAGACCTGAACTGTCTTGTAAGTGTCCATGTTCCCCAGTTAGTGTGTGATACTTTAAATAGGACCCATGGCAAACAAAAACTAGAGCAATAGAGTAAAGCACCTGAGAGAGGTACCAGTTGGTAGGAGGAATGTTAAAATACCCGCATAATCACTGCTAAAAACAGTTATGTGTTGCTAAAAAACATCCCATTTGGTGGCACAAACGCTGCTGGAAACACCGCTAGAAGAGCGCAGCAGTGTGTCATGATACAGCACAGCAAAGACACCAGATAGGTCGGACCACTAGTGTTTAACTCTGTAGCTTTATGTGCTACAGTTATGGCTGAGAGTCACAACAGACATAAACAAATTTTTTTCATTTCATATCTCTGCTTCATATCTCTGTATTCTTCTATGTCCGTAAGTCAAATCAAGTGGCAGTTGTGGCCTGAGAGTGATTGTTGTTGTTAGTGTGATGTCACAGTGATTCGGTCTGTAGGGGCATTAATAACCGTGCAATAACTGACACCTTTAACAGCCTCTACTGTTACAGTCTTGATTGATTTTTCTTGGACAGCCACCCAGCTCCATCCATCTCTGCTATTTGTGACCAGTAACTGACACAAAATTGTGCATCTTCAGTAAGACAAATCGTTGAGCAGCGCAGTGGAAACCTTCACTGAAGCTATTTTTCTTTCTTTTGTGATATATCTTTCTTTAAAAAAAAAACAAAAAAAACAGTTGCTTTTCTTCCTGACATATTTTGCACCACCCCCCAGTTGTGAGACTAATTTTCTTCTTTTCAGAGTTAAAATAAGGAGAGGGCAGAGCAGTAAGTCAACTTGAAAGCCACAAATCTGAGCTCCTCCTACAATAATCACAGAGTTGTTGGCACTGATCAACAAAGCTATAAATCTTGCTCAGATTCTATTTTTTGCACCATGAAAAATCATCATTTTTGGCTTATTGGCCCTGAAGGGCTCACTACCACATTACAGCACACACACACATGCACAGACACACACATGTGCACACACACTCTCCTCTCAAGTCACAGTCCATGGTTGTCGTTGCAGGTTAAGACTTGCCCTCCTTTCTCTCCCCTCCTGTGAAATCGTGACACGAACATGAACTCTTTACCTCACTCTCACCAGCATCACCCCGACACTGTCACATGACTCTGTACAGCAGGCTTAATGACATCAGGGGCCACCATGAGAGAGGAATCAAAGAGTTAGACCGAAGAAAGCAAAGCAGCGACAACAGTGGAAAAGATGGAAAGATTAAACGCATGAGGGGATTTGGAAAATTTTGGAGCAAGGCTACATCGTCATGCCTAAAATGATAATCGGGATTATTATTGTTCAACATTGAGATCCTGATTATTAATTTATTTATGTTGAGAAGCCACAGCTGTACTGCACTTGAGTATTTTAAATTGGCAGAAAACGGCCCAGATTATTATTTACAGGTTGATTTTACATGGTTGAATTGAATAAAATATATAAATATATTTCCGAATATTTTAAATATTCATAAAATTGATGTCTTTCCAAGTACAAGTGAAAATCAAGACATTTAAAACAATAATGTCACCATATAATACAAAGAAAAAAATATCAAATTAAAAAATATAAAAAAAAAAATATCTTTAAAAATACATACATGTTTAAGAAAAAAAAAAAAAGTGCATTTACCTTTAGCTCAAAACCGCTTTGGGAAGTGAGCATGAAAAAGGCCAGACAGTTTACTTTTGAATAGAACAGGTTTGATTGGACGCAGCAGAACAGACACTCTAAATCCAGAGAGACAATACAGCACCTAATTAACCTGATTTACTGTGTAAGCCAAGATAATGATCGTCATTCTTAAACCATTCATTCTGCAGCTTTGTGTTGGAGAGAGTCAAGAAATAGCACAAATTGGGAGACAGTAAAACAATTTAGAATTGGCTTCACACGATAATTTGAAGAGACCTGGAACATGTTGGCACTTGAGTGATAAATCCTAAATTTCTAACTGCAGTGAGGCGCCAACTGTTGCGACACTGGCACCCTGGTGTGTACTTTGTGTAGATAGTGATTTATAGTTTTGAACATATGTTTTCAGATATCTAATTCAGTGACTGATCTTTAGAAACAAGTGTATGTGATCACAAAACATGGCAGTGTTGTGTACTGTATCTAACGCTCACTTCACGAGCCCGTCCCAACAGTCTGTGTTGTTGGCTCATATTTACAAAGCTCAGGTGCTTCTCATTTTCAAATATTGTGGAGGTAAGGAAAATGCACAAGTTGTTTGTCTTGTGGAATATTTATTTAACAATATAATCAATCTTTTGTATATAAAGAGGACCCACAGCAGACAAAGCTAGTGGCTTGGCGAAGCTGTACTGTGCTAACGTCAGCAAACATGCTCACAATGACAATTCTAACACGTTGATGTTAAGCAAGCATAATGCTCATCATGTTCACCATCTTATCATAGTGTGTTAGCATGCTAATGTTTGCAAATTGGCACAAAACATGATGTGAGCTACAGCTGAGACTGATGGGAATGTCACTAGTTTTGCAGGTATTTGTTCATGAACAGAGGTATTTGAAAAAAGGAAAAATTTTGACCTGATGATGGCACTAGATGAAAAAGTGAGAAGATCACCAAAGTTTTTATAGTTCATCCTGCGAGGGGCATGAATGTCAGGACTTAATGTGATGGTAATCCATCCATCCATGTCGAGACATTTAACTCAAAACCACAAACTTTAACCCTATGGTGACGTTAGAGTGAAAGTCTAGGGATCACCAGAGTCAGCGGGATTCATCCTCTGGGGACCATGAACGTAAAAAATTGCATGGCATAGACAGTGAATGCTGACAGAAGATTTATTGACAAACTCTCTACAGTTCTTTTCTTGTGATGAGTCCAATTAAGAACCTCAAATATCCACCAATAATTTCTCAGCAGTTTTGCCAACTTGACAAGTTTCATACCAGATTTATCAACTTTTCAGACCCTCTTAGTGACTTTATTTCTAAAAAGTGGCTAGTGACAAATTTAGTGACTTAATCTGACCATCAGGGAAAAGGAGAGAAATGCATTATATTGTAATTCATTCCCATGTAAGCTGCTCAGAGTAATCGTAGTCCACAGCTCCTTCGCCATCAGCGCAGGGTCTCTCCCCCCTCTGCTTCCTTCCATGCAGTAGGTGTAGGACAGACAGGAGGAGAGACACCGCTCGCCATGGGAGTTCAGTTGTAGCGAGTTTCTATTAGGCTAGGAGCCAGGTCCAGCCCTCATGATGTTTTCTGCTACCTTTTTTTAATTATTATTTGGTCTCAGGGGGCTTAAAACTCCTTTTTTGGGACATGTTTCTGGCAAAATGATGTAAATGCAAATGTCATGGCACTATGATGGCATAAACAAGTATGAAATTTGGCAAGGAGTATCCTGACACAAAGGGGAAAGGAGCAAAATAGGATTCTGGGACTTGCTGCTATTTTGTTTCAACATCACACAAACAACATCCCCCAAAAACCAACAAAAAAAGACTGTTCGTTTGACAAATTCTCATCAAAAATGATTATTTTTTCATCACTTTGTGTTTAATATCACTGCTTCACCTGTACACAGAAAACTTCCGAAGTTGTTAAGCCTCATGTTGAGCCCAAGTTGACCTTTCTTTCTTGAAAATTTCACTTGCTTTGGCTTTAATTTCTCACTATACCTCAAATCAGACAAAACAGAATTTTCAGTCACTAGCCTTCCAGAGTTTACTTGCCAGCAATGTGAATCAGGAAGTGTCGAGCTCCCCAAAGTTTTATGTTAGAAATGTACAGAATGGTGCCCAGCATTTATGTTATTGCCTTTGGATTGGAAGCACGAGAAAGTGGTGCACTATAGTAGAGGCGCCATAACTCCTGTGCTATTCAAATGTTTGGTTGAGGATTTTTCTGTTGAATCTAGTTAAGCAAAATTTTAATGCTCCCTGTAATGTGTCATGATGTCACCAATATGCAAATGAGCAAATGGCATCATCGGGCAACTTTTGCAGCTATTGCTAGCCACTTTTATTGGAAAAGAGTCTCCACTTTTTCTAAGTTTGTCTCATAAGTGATCGCAGCTGTAAAATCTTTTAACATGTGATTATTGTTTACATTCAGAGGAAGAGGAAGGACAAAGGAAGTTCCAGATTGGCTTTTGTTCCATTCACGCCAGACTCTACAAGAACATATGAAAATAGACAATAGATAAATGATGAAAATAATATTGAATTGTTCCCCAATTATGTGGAGTATGTGAGAGGAGGAGTGCAGAGGGAGAGAAGAAAAGGGGGATTGTGTGAGAGGAGTGGTAGTTGACTCAGCTGCAGTGTGGCCAGATGACAGCTCATCTCTATACCCTCTGTCTGTCTGTCCGTCTATCTGTCTCTTTGTCTGTCTGTGTCACACATGCCATCCCAGGGTGCTGATATAATATGAGTCCATCATTTCTTTTGAGTTCCACTCTCAGCTCTGCTGCCGTCACGTGTCCCACTCGTGCCTCTCATTAACTTGCAAAATGTATGTTTGATTTGCATTGTGTCTCGGCTGAGGACATCAGCCCTGCTCGGGGCTCTGCATTTGCTCACACATCAGGGATGTTTCACCCACATTACACTGTAACACAATGAAAAGATTAGGTCAGCTCAGGCCAGCCAGATGAATCCAATACAGCACATGCCTTTTCTTGTGAGGGGGAGAAAACATATGGCCGTCCACGCTGATGTGAATTATGTTGTGAATTTTCAGGATCGAGTCCAGCAGTTGGAGAGACAGCTGAAGGAGATGGAGAGGGAGAAGGAGAGAGAGCTGAACGCCTTGAGGAAAGAGAGGAGAGACCTCGTCCACACAAGCCAAACAGTAAGAGTGATTTATGATATTGTTGACTCTCATTGTAACCACTGGAGGCTGCAGCTATTAATTTAGTAATTGAGTTTTTGCAGATTAATCTGTAAAGTAATGGGATGAGAATGAATAACTTATTGGTTCCTTCTTAGAAAAATCCATAGTTTTTTGCTTATACAATAAGGAGGCTCCATTTGCTACTTACACCACCTGATATTTTGCTTTTCGGGATATTTTATGCATCATTGTAAGAGGTATAGGTGTGTGTGTGTGTGTGTGTGTGTGTGTGTGTGTGTGTGTGTGTGTGTGTGTGCGTGCATAAGAGACTATCATAATAACATGAATGAAGCTCAGGCTTTCACACACTGACTGCAGCATTTTATTTTCTGTTGTTGTGTCCCTGAGTTGGCTCAGTTCAGCTCAGTGAAGTATTGATGTCATGCTGTTAAACTAGTTTTGTTTTAAAATAGACACACTGTACAGAGTTTTCATTGTGTTTCAGCTTGAACTGATCCCAAACTGTGGAGACACTCTGTCATTTTCTCTGGTCATCTTCTCTTCACCTCTCTGTTTCCTCTCTCTTGCTCCATTTTGCAAGCATTGCCATGATATCACATCTTCTATTTTGAGGTGTCTTCTTCACGTCACCTGTCCACGGCGTAAGCACGTTGTGCCACAGTCATAATTATCCATTCACAACACAGTGTGCTGTTTATACTAATATGGGTTAAATCAAGCTTTGATGCAAAGAAATTGTATTGATGATTTTTAGTAATAGAGTTACTCAAGTTTCTCAAGGAATCATTTCAGCCCTAAACCACTGCTACTTAACAACAAAGAGGAATATTTAATTCCACCGCATTCATTAGTCTGTCTTGAATATTTGACGGGAAACAGCATTTGAATTTTGCTAACAGAAAGAGACCAGTACATATTAATGAAATGGAGGCTGTGTATGAAATCAACCCCTATGTTCTCCATAGTTTGCCTGGTTTATTTGAATATCTGAATTCAAAGTATGAGTTGTATATACATATTCTGCAGTGGAACTAACGTAGTGTTGGTAGAAGTGTTGACAGGACAAGGCTGTTCAGATGCATGACCTAGATATATTTATCTATGATGCATTAAGAGGACAGAAAAAAGGTAAATTTAGATGACTGCTGGATGAGAAGATTGAGCTGAGGAGTGACAATTCTTGAGATAGCTGACAGTTGAGATTCGTGGTTACTCTGTTATTATCACTATCATTACTCAGTAGTGTGATTACCAGGGCACCTGTGGATCCTTAAGAAGTCCTAAAAAGCACTGACTTAATTAATGTAAAAGTAAGGCCTTAATTGGTATTAAGATCTCTTGAATCAAAAGTCTTAAAAATGCAAACACATGGGAAGAATAAGTTTATGATTCGTTTTGATGTTGCATTATAAAATGTCAATTACTGGTAACATCTATCTTAAAAAAAAAAAAGGAATTTATCAGCTGCTTCTCGCTTTGACGTCACACAGATCAGGATAGTAAAACCATCAAACCAGCTAGGATGCCCAGAGCAGAGGAGCCACTGTCTGTTGGCTACAGTAGCTGTCACTGTACCCAGGGCGACATGGCGAAGTGTAAATTGGCTAATAAACCAAGATTTGGCAGCATGGCTAAAACCAGCACAGGGCAATGCATGCAAGGCTTGATGTATTTTATGTAGAAAGGTTTTCAAATTCGGCACGATGGGAATCAAGGTGGTGGAATTGCACATTGGAGTGAGAAAGACAAAATGGCAAGAAAACAAACGCCAGGTATTTCCCTGCTCTGTTTGACCCTGGTCTCTGCTTCAAGACAAAAAAGTTTTATGTTACAATGAACATTTGGGTGAAGTTGTCCCTAACCCTAAGCTTTTAATGTCTGTTCATTTTTTTCTTCAGTTTTGGTTGTTGTAAAATTGGCCTTAAATTTCACTTCAAGTGGCACTAGAGAGTCTTGAATCTAACTAAGGTTTTAGGAACTCTGGTGATTATAGAATAGTGATCATTCAGTCGCAGAGTGCTAAACTACAAAACATATTGTAAGTCTGTTTTTCACTGGGCTTCAGTTCGATTTTATCAAAAACATCCACTGACCGTTATTTGTCCAACGCTGCCATGTGTTATCATTGTTTATTGTGAACACTTGCAGCTCCAAAGTATGTGATTTACTCAGTCACTAATTAAACTGTGCTGTGACTTTATCACACCGCCGCTGGTTCGCCTTTGATCAGACTTATGACAGCACCGGTTAAAATGAGGACGAGACAAGATCTGGACGAGGAAAGAGCAGATCGGACAGGGAGGGAGAAACGGAGAGATAAAGAGGGAGCGTGAGTGAGTGAGAAAGTGGGAGAGGGAGTGTGAGTGAGTGAGTAAGAGAGGGAGGGAAGGAAAGCGATAGAGGGTGGAGTAAGCAGTGTGAGGGAGGGTGCTGCTTTTGTGAATGTGTGTAGACATGTGAGTGTGTGTGCGTGGATGTGTGAGAGGGACTGAAGGCAAGCTGGGAGAGGTTCCACATCATTTCAATAAGCGGTAAGCCCCCAGAAATGCACTTAAATAGATCTGTTGGAGTGTTGAAATTGTGTTTGTCAGAAAATGTGTTGTTTAGGTAATGAGCTCTCTTAAATGTCAGAATGGGAACAGCTGGAGGGAGGGCAGAAGGGAGTGGCGGTGCAGAGGAGGAGAGAGGGACAAGACAGTGTCAGACAGCATGACCAAGTGTGTATGACTACAGTATGACTGTGTGCAGGATGTGGTTCACTTCTGACATGTGTGTAGTGAACTGTAAGGCTGAGAGCTTGAGGGAAATTGACTTGTGTAGTAGATAGTTCAGGCTAATTGAATCCGGTTGGATGTTGTAACAAGGGACATAAGAAACAGATGTAGAGGAAAACAATACCCTGGGATCTGTTGCTGTTGTATAAATCTTCACTGTCCACACACTCCCTGTGGCTGTGGGCATGTTCTAGTGTAGAGTAATGAAAGAGAGAGATAAGGGTTAAACGGTGGACTGCATGTGGCGACTGAATTGCTCATGTGTTTGTGAGTCAAGCAGGGAGGGAGGGTTAGAGGGAAAGATAGAGAGGCAATGATAATTTTTAACTCATTACGATCCCTCTTGGAAGTGGAGTTTTCATTCTCAGTCAGATGTGGTATGTTGAACGCAGCAGTTGATGTGTTTGTGGTCTTCCCTGCCGCCGCAGTTCATTTAAACTGCTAGTATTGGTGCCTTGATGCCAGCTTTCATCAGAGATATGTTACTGGATTTCAAATGAAACTGAATCTGGTCCTACAGGTTCTCAAAGAGAAGAAGCCGCTCGCCAATTGGTCGAACATCACCGGCTCAGCTCCCTGCATGATGTCACTCTCGCCTCTGACGGTTCACAAGCCTCCTCAGGTATTCAGGCTGTCACCATGGATACAGTGTGTGTTTACAACTTAGTTATTTTCTTTATTGATTAAAATGCCTTCAAGCTTTTGGTCTATGACATGTCAGAAAATGTCCATCACAACTTTCTAGAGTCCAAAGTGACCTCTAAGAGGAATACTTCTCCCCCAAAACGATCATGTGTATGTCAGTTACTCACCCCGAGTTACCTCGAACAACTTTGTTTTTCTTGCATGCCTCCATAGTGAACGAAGAATCCAAAAACACATGAACTCAAACACTTGATTATTATTATATATCTTGTTATATCTTAATGTTGTAGCTTTATTGTTGTTGTGGTGTCTTAGTGTTGCAGTTGTGTTGTTGTTGCTGTTGTTATTGTTGCAGTAACTTGTGTGTTACTGTTGTGTTGTCTTGCAGTTGTTTTTTATTCTATTTTGTAATTGTGTTTTTTATATAATAGTCTTTTAGTTGAGAAATTATTCTCTGTGTCCTGCCCAGCGACTACAAATGAAAAAGAGCTTATAGCTAACTCTGGTGCAGCTGTGTGTGTTAAATAAATAAATAAATAAAACAGAGAAAATTCTGATGAATTGACGAAAATGGAGGCCACATTTAAGAACAACCTAACTTTATTAAAACATCAGTTTAATCCAAGTCTCATTTATCCAGTTGTATGCTCAGTGCTTCCTAAAGATATGCACTTTTGCTAAAACCTTACTATTTCATACACTCATGCATATGAGTAGCACGTCTGGGCAAGTGCATGCATTTGAACTCTACTCATACTTTCAGTTGAAATCCCAACTCCCAGCTCGTTCATCAGCCAGGAAGCACCAGGCGTGGGTGCCAGCAGAACTCCTTGTTTTGTAAATTGATGTTCGAATATACCAAATATAGTTATAATAGTAATAATATAGTTTTGCAGTCGTTAAGTGTGGCCCCCATTCACTTCATGTCGTCAAAAAATGTCTCTGTTTTTGGATGTATCGTTCACTGTGGAGGCATGTGAGAAATACAAAGTTTTCCTTGTGAATTCAATGCAGCACAGAGCAGGTAACTGATACACAAACCATCATTTTGGGGGTGAAGTATTCCTTTAAAATGTTTTGATTTGTCTGAAACAGAAGGATTCTCCGTTAATGTCACAGAAAGTGAAGAAAAACAGAAAATTTTGCCGGGAATTTTTGGTATAAGCGCTAATAAAGCCTTGTAAATTAGATTTGTGATGATTGTTTCATGGCCTACTTGCTTCAGCTCTGGTTTAATAAAGGTGAAGTTAAAATCACAGAGCTCATGCTCAACATTCTTTTGTTTCATTTGTAGGAACCATGCAAAGAATCTGCCAGTTTGCCCAGAAGACGGAGCTCGCATCGCAACAATAAACTCACCGACAGGCCGCTGTCAGCACAGGGTGAGCTGCACTACCAGCCTTCTCTTTCTCCTTCCTATTGTGCTCTTGATTGCTTTAGCTGAGAGCAGCGTGATACAGAACAATCAGCACTCTCTCTCTCTCTGCACTTATGTCCTCATTTTGTCTGTTTGTTCAGCTCCCTCCCCTTTAGTCAAATCAAAGGTGTGTCAGTAGAGTCAGCAGGTTGTTATTACGTCGGTGGAGAGCAGGATTTACCTGTATAGACCGGATGAGCCACAGAAGAGCTTTTATACTTAATTTCGTTAGTAGAATCTATTTTTCAGGTCATGTCAAGTCTTGCCAGGTGTCCTTCTTCTTCCTTGTTCTGTTCCAAAAAGCTGAAATTTCTTCATCTAATGTGATTCATCATCTCGATACACAGTTGCACAGATTCTCTCACACCACACATCTTATGTAAAGCTATCCAAGCTGACTGATGCATGTTGTTCTCCCGTGTCTTTCTCTATCTCCTTCCTCCTGTAGGGTTGGTGAGGACTCTTCCAGACAGCCAGAGCCCAGAGCCTTTCACTTCCCCCCTCCCCTCCCATAGGCTCAGCAATGGGCACAGCAGCATGCACAGACCTGGGACCAGCAACGGTGGCGGTTTCCTCACCCCGTGCAACAGTGCAACGAGTTCTCGTGCTGCCAGGTCAGCTACTGCTCTGCCGGTTTGATAAGCACTGTCTTACAGAGAGAAATGAAGGGCAGCTTTTTAATGTGCTTATACTTCTACGGCCTTTACGTGCAACAGTAGGAACATTATTATAGTTCATACCTTTGCTCACAGGATGGAGAAATCTGGAGTGTGTGAAGGGTTTTATTTAAGGATAGAAGGTGCAGTCACCATAAAAGATCATTTCAGTTCATTTAATATCGGGTCTCTTTTTTTGTAGTTTTTGCCACATTACACTTACTGTAATAAGATTACAGCGACAAAGTCTGTCTTCATACATGCTTTCCTTTTAAAAATCTGAAGGGTTAAGTGGGGCTGGAGAGGTAGGGCCCACAGAGCATGTTGGAGGCTCCACATCCAGGGGTGTGTGGACACGAAAAGACAGCCAACAGCAGGCGCTCAGCTGTGTGAACGGACCCCTAAGACCTCCTGCTCTACCTCTGGTTCTCCAACTTGCTTTGTGGGCCTTAGCTCTCCTCTCACCTTCTATGACAGGCTCTCAGGCCCTAGTAAAGTCCACAGGATGTTCTTCGGGCCCTGGCTTGACTCTAAGCCACCTTGCTTTGTAGCACAGCCCCTAAACAGCCTCCAGCAAGCCCAACTGACCCAGGCTGTGCTCTGCTTCCAGCCAGAGAAACACAGGGAGGGCGAGAGGGTGGTCAGGTTTGTGTCCACAGCCCAGAACTCTGTGAGCTTTCCTCCAGTGTCCTCATACCCCGTGATGTGGAGCTGTTGACATGGTCATTTTTTTCCTGGTCATATTGTGCTGCTGCTCCCCAAATGTCTGTTGGCTATTATTGCATTGAATTGAATTTTGGACTGTAGCCAGTCACATTATGATCGATAATAGCGCATCCCTCCCCTGTCCCTCTGGACCAAACATTATAGCCTTCATTATAACCTTCCCAGATCTTATCTTGGTAAGTACAATGTTATAATTATGGATAGGAATGAGGGCCAAAACTACAAAATGAGACCAACCAGAATAATCATTTAAAGAATTTTACCATTTTCTAACAACAACTCAATTAGGACTTTGACCCTGGACACTTAGTGTAAATGTGTGTGTCCACAACCAAAACATAGCAGCAGCAACAGCAAAGTGTGGTGTGTTGTGAACTGGTCATAAATGGAGTACAAAGCCAGTCAGAAGCAGTGTGGATGCTTAGTCATACTATTTATTGTGTCATGTACACATGGACTCATAAAACACCAAAAAATATTGTTGCAGTGGTGAAACATTTGACAGATGTGACAATAACTTCTTACGTTACATGGCAAACAAAGAACTTGATGTTCGGACCCAAACTCCAAGAACAAAATCTGCCACAAAACAGTCTTCCTTCCTAAAACACTGCTAAAAATTTCTTTTTTTTTTTAATATAATAATCTGTCCAGACAGATAGTATACATTTTACAATGAATATAAATTAGGGATGGCTCAATTTTTCATGATATCCATACCATCACCTTGAGTATCTGCCAATAGCAATCTGATACTTTCTTTTTCCCTCTCTTAAACAATTAAGCTCTTAATAATACATTTGTGTTTTTACATTTGCCATCTAAAAACATGCTCAAACTCTAAAACAAATATTCTGCTCCCCTAAAGGAAGAAACTCATAGCCAACAGCATGGCTCAGTTATGCAACACTGCTGCTTGTTTCTATTTTAACTTTTTCACACACAGAACTTTTAGCTGTTTTTTGATTGTCAGAACCATCCAAACATTCAAAATAAGACTGCAACTTTGTGCAAAAGGTTAAAGGTCCACTGTGTAAGATTTAGGGGGATTCGGGGGCCTCTAGCGGTGAGGATATGCAGATTGCAACCAGATGAAACTTCAGTGTTCATTGGTCAGGATATTTTCAGTAGAAAATGATGCCTCCACAGAGGTCTCTTCCTCTCCAAAACAAATGGACCCAGTGACTTAAAGCGGTGAATAAAGCAGTTTCATGTTACAAATTAGTGTTTCTCCGACAATGTTGGCATGTCAGAGACGGATTGTTAGCCCAACACCTGCTAATGTGTGCTCACCTTTATTCTCTGATAACTTAAAATCCAGATGTTCAGAGGGTTTTTATATGCAGCTTTTTTCCTATCTTTATTCAAGAGAGTGGTTTATCAGTTTGGCAGCATTATTTATTGATTTCATGTCAGATTTTGTAATATTGTCCCTAAAAACCCTGCCCTCGCACTCAAATAGCCTCTGCTTGCGCTTAGATCTACTCTGTTTCTGCTCAAACTGTGTGCTCGCACTCAGATACAATGTCACTTGCACAGATTTCCTGCGCTCCAGCTTCAACTCTTCTCCTCGCGCTCAAGCTGCTTCTGTGCGCTCGTTGAATTTCTCCTGCTCTTGGATTTTTTTGTGTAACAACCCTGTCAAAATCCCCCAACCAACAGAATGGCAGGTTTATCGTTGACCAATGAAATGATCCCTGCCTTCTTGTGGGCGCGCTCGCTTTAGTTTTAGAGCGTCCCGTGTCTCAGTGGCAGAATGGCGCACCGATTGCGTGAATAAACAATTTAACCGCAGTGCTGCCCCTCATTTTTGCTTCTCTACACATACTAGGGTTGTTTATATCTTGACCTTTACTGTACCAAACTGATGCCGTTATTCTGATTACTGAGTTTAACTCCTCTTCCTCTCACAGCCCGTCTCTGTTGGATCTCATGGAGATTGAGAAGAAACTGAGGGAAGCCAAGGCAGAGAGAGAGAGGCTGCTCAGAGAGAGGGTGAGTCACCTGCCGTGGGAAACACTCGCTGACACCTCTAATCTCCAGCGACACACTGCATTAGACACGGCTGTCTGATCACTGACACCCACTCAGCTCGCACATGATGGTCCAGGAAAACAGCCAGCAGATGTGTGGATGTTTGTAATGCCTGTTTGCAGCATCGGCGAATGCCATGCGATTGTGAGTTTATGTGGGCTTTGAAACAGGGCAGGGGAACGTTCAGTGGTACATCGTGATTTTAGGTTTATTTTCTCAAGGAATCCATCATAAACACACCTCTGTTAGAGCAGTTTCACCCTTGTCTGTCTAAATGTGTTACACTGAAATCACATCATTTGGAAGATGTGCTAATATCAATGACACACTTGTGCACCCAGGAAGAGCGACGGCGTTTGTTGTTGGAGGAGAGAAGGCAGAAAGAGCTAAACTCTCCCAAAACAGAACCACCAGAGCCAGAGACCCCAGCAAGGCCGGAGCCAGAACCAAAGGAACAACCAAAGGCCAGTTCTGTCCCAAACTCCCCAGAGGTATGTATGAAATAACAACCATAAGGCAGCGTTACAATAATCCTTCATCAGCCTCACAGTGAGGAAAATTACAGTATTACAGCAGCAAAGAGAAAAGTGCAGTAACAAGAAGCATCAGTAAAAAAGGAAAGCGAGATATAATTATAGGTGCTGTGCCGCAGTGAGTCGGGGCGGAGGAAGAAAAAGAAAGAGGAAGATGAAAAAAGGAAGAGGAGAGAGACAGATAAGAAATACAGGAGGGTCCGTCAGCAGAACTGTTCGGGCCATAAATATTAAAAACTCCTTAAAATAAAAATAACATAGATATCATGTGTCTCTATCATGTTTACTCTGCATCACCCAGGACTCTAACTCAGAACCTTAAACACCAGGGGCCAGTCAGGATGACGATTAGCAACCTGCCAAGTGAGAAACTATGGATTGGCTTCTCACTGTGACTTCAACAATCATCAGGGTTGCATGTAAAGGTGGTTTTCAAACTATTGTTTCCCTTATATGTCACCCTGTACTCTGCTTTATGTACTTCACATTTTTGCAGGAGCGCCCTGAATGCCTTAAGTTTAAAAAACTTAAACTCAGAGCAGCTCCAATCAGATGAATTGAGAGGCGTGCCCTCTCTGGTTGCGATGACATTGAGTGGTAGAATACAGTGTCAAGCTCCCTTTTAACGTCCCCCTGCTGGGCAAGATGCAAAACATAACTGAAAAAATTTTAGCCTCAACTACTTTCTAAAGTTTTGCAAACCATATTCAGGTCTGATGATTCACAGAAGATTGTCAACCTGTCCCAGACTCATCCTAAAATAATCTTTGAACCGACCCTCATCTAACCGAAGCTCCTGGACCAGCTGAAGGTGCTCCCTGTGATCTCTCCTTTCTGAGGGTCTCGTGTACCCACACAGATCACAGTTTCCTTGTGTGCAGCCCCAGGTGCCCTCTGCCTGTCCATTTTATATGCAGATTTTAAGGTACAGCTAACTTTAGAGTGAAATAATAGTTAAGTGAAGGACAGGTTATTTGATTTTAAAAAGATGGAGCAGGCTGGAAAGAGCACTCTATTTGATTGGGGCAGGCTTCAACAAAAAAGGCAGTGTGGTGCACCTCATGTTTGTTAGCCTGTGAAATGCGCTCTTATTGAGGCCTTATGCTAGTAGTGGCTTTGAGCCTCAAACAGAGCCCAACTCAGATGTTGTTCTTTAGTTTCAAACTTGTAATCTTTAGATCCAACCAGTGCTGACTCAAGTGACACCACCTGGGGTAATTTATCAGCCTTCATGATGGTCCCTCTGGAGCCACAAAAGGAGTCATACCACTTTTTTTCCACACAGGCAGTCGTACTCCCCCAAGACCTATAGACAGACTTTGATGTATTAAATCAATAGAATTTCCATTTCAGATTTTAAACTAAGTGTTCAGGGGGCTTAAATGCTGCTGTGTTTTTAGATTCCAGATTTAATGGAAACAGTGTTGATTTAGCCATAAATTTGCTCTTTGTCAGATGTAATAATAATAATAATAATTAAAAAATACAAATAAATAATGCCATTGTGTGAGTGTAGATGTTCATTAGCAAAAGAACACCTTCATGATTTAGTGTCACAGCTGCAGGGGCTTGAGTAAAAAAAAAGATATTCAAAATCGTACAAAATGCAGGAAGACTGAGGTGTCCTGACCTCAAGTTTCTCATATTGAAAAAAAATCCTAAAACAACAAATCCCATATTTCCATAATACAACTATAAAGTCAATATTTATCTGTATTTTTAACTTGAAGCCTTATCAGCGTTCATCATTATTTGAGAACAGTATCAGAAATATATGATTAAGTCTGTCAGATTTTTACAAAGTCTGCGTATGATGATTGTAAGAGTGATGACCGTATATAGTGTGCGATGTGGAACAGGTAAAGTAGACACACATTTAAGAATATGTACAAGAAAAACACGACAAATCTTTTCAGGCCAAACAGAAATGCCAACCATTATGACACCATACAATTACACTTCTATCATCTGAAGGCCCTCCAGCCGCGCAGCCTGCCCCTCTTCCTGTCTCCCAACTTTGACCTGCGGGCCCACGTGGAGTCTCTGGGACACGGAGTGAGCGGCTGCACGGACCTGCGGCTGACGTCTCGACGCTGCGCAGGCTTCCTGACCAAACGAGGGGGGAGGGTCAAGACCTGGAAGAAGAGATGGTTCCTGTTTGACATGGACCACAGACGACTAGCCTACTATACAGGTTAGACTGGCTGGGAGACGTGTGTGTGCACATACTGACTGTTTGCATTAATGTGTGTCACTCTAACTCACTAAAAAGAAGTCAGACATGTTGTAAAATAATATTCTGTCAGTAGGATTATTTTCCAGGCTCCATCCTCCACTGATGCTGCTGTGCACTCTGTTGACCCCCCCAAAAACACTACTTCATGCAGCGGACTTAAGATGATGATAAATGTTTTAAAATGCATTTTAAAGTTGCAGAGTAGTGATAACTTTTTTTTTTTTTTTTAACCTCGAATAGATACATCAAATCCTAATGGGTATGTTATTACAATATATTATTTCTTGTGTTGCAGACTGTGATGAGAGGAAGCTGAAGGGGGTCATATACTTTCAGGCCATAGAAGAAGTTTACCTCGACCATCTACGAACAGCCACTTCTGTGAGTTCTCATACACCAACACACCAACTGACTCAAAGAAATCTATCAGCGTCTGTTTCTCCCTGCCAAGGGTCTGTGCCAAATATCTGGATTTGATCAAGTTTAAACAAAACTTGGGAGTCTTAACAGATGATGTTCAGGCCACTTAAGCTGAATTATGAGTCCCAACAATCTATTAAAAATTGATTGGTGCCTTTTGACACAATGTGTTTTCAGGACTAAGATACTGTTTCACTCGGAGCATATCTTTGTTTGAGCACTGTTTTAACTGAAGTAGAACTGCCTCGGGATCTCAACTGATTTCGGGAATTTACTCCCCATGTGTGTTCATTGTGGTGTGCTCACATGACATAAAGTTTATTTTAACCCTTTGAAACCTGAGCAAATTGGCATATATTTTTTTTAAATCATGAGAAGAAGGCAATGAGCAATGAAAGAAGGAATGACCCCAAAAATGAGCAAGAAATTAGCAAAACTGATAAAATTAAAAAAACAAGAAAATTAGTAAAAAAAAAAAAATTAAAACAAACAAATAAGGAAATGGCCTGGAAAGAGTGCTAAAAATTATAATAATTCTGTAACATAATTTTGAAATGTAGTAATAATAACAATAATTCTATTTTTTCTATGACTTTTTTTCTTTTTTCCCTATTTTTAAAAAAATAATTTTCTAATCTATTTTTTTTTTTTTCAAATTGCAAGACATTTCTCATCAAGCTGCTCATTGCCTTTTTCCCTGTGTATTTAAAAGAAGTTGCACCAATTTCCTCAGGGTCTAAGGGTTTAAATACTTGCGAAAGGCATTTGACAGCAGCACAAGAAAAGTGATGTTGCTCCAGGTTTGCACGAGGTGAAGACATAAGGTCACTCCATCTTCACTGGGTCATTGCACTGGAATATTGACACAGCAGATTTGCATGGGATTAAAGACAGATGATCTCTACAGGCACTGTATCAGAAATCAAAGGCTGGTGTCAGGTAGAGCTTTATTTGCTGATGACAAGTCTCAGGTCTTGAAAAAAGTTTCACACAACACTTCACAATTACATAACAATTACAACTGGACACCCTGTCATTTGTGTGTTTACATAACTCACCATGAGGAGTTTTTACAACTGCTCATGTAAAACAGCAAAGCAGTTTACCTTCAGGAAAACTGCAGGTGTGGAGAGTAACTAAAAAGTACATTTACTCAAGTACTGTACTTTGTGTTTCCCTTTAATGCTACTGTCTACTTTATACTCTTTTGTAATTTTTACTCCTTTACATTTAGTTATCAACAAGTGTTTCACCAAAGAGACATTTTCATTCTTAACTGCTCAGATGGTTTCAATACGTAACTGTCTGAGGCTCAAAGAGGTTAAATTATTAAAAAACAAAACCAGCAAAGATGTTTTCTTCCTTCTTTGCTTTCTTATTAATCATCTCACAGCACCTCAGATTTATCTTGTTATAGGTGATGAGGAGGAGTTTGAACTGTACAAAAATATGTATCAGCCATGGGGGGAATTTTTCTTTTACTTTTGGTGCTTACAGTACATTTAACTGATAACACTACTTTCCCTTTAGTAGGAATTTGGAAACAGGACTTTAACTTATAATTGAGTATTTTTACATTGTTCTAATGGTACTTTTACTTAACTAGACTTTTATGGTCTAGTACAAGTGGCATCTAGTGGTGAGGTTGCGCATTACAACCAACTAAATCTCCCTTGTGCCAAGCATGTTGAAGAGCTACAGTGGCCAACATTGGGCTACTGTAGAAACATGGCAAACTCCATAGAAGAGGATCCGCTCCATATATAGATATAAATGGCTCATTCTAGGGAGTCTTATTTTCAAGTGATTTTTAAACAACTGAAAACATAGTTATTAATATTATTTTCCATTCCTGCCAATAGATGCCCCAAAATCAAAAACATGCTTCACCTCAGTGTTGTAGTCATTGACTGTATATAAAAATGGATGACACGTCTCCACTTACCCCCACTGTACAGAAGTGAAGCTAACATATCCTGGATACAGCTGCTGATATCTTGCTCTGGTGACGTGATTCAGAGCCATAGTCTGTGCAGTAGCGATCAAGTTTCCTGCCCATACACCTGTCTGACCAAACGCTAGCAGTGCCACTGGATGCGAGGCGACCGATTGGTTCACACAGTTGTCAGTCATGTTGTAAAATCCTGCTTTCAGAGTATTAAATAATTAATTAAAACTAAACTTATCAGAAAAATGAACACTTGAACTTACAGCCATCTTGAGGAAAAATTATTTGATGTGTACTTTGAGTTTTTATTTTTCGCTTATGTCCCGTCTGCTAACTTTGAGATGGCAGGCTTTATGACCTATACTGCAGCCAGCCACCAGGGGGCATTCAAGACATTTTGGCTTCACTTTTGGGGAGCTGTCATGTCGTCCATCTTTATGAATGTATCTCTGGTTGTAGTACAAGTTGTCTTAAACACCTTATTACCAGTCTCCTCTACTGATAGAACCAGAAAAATGGTATCTGCAGTTTGTGTGTGAGAAAAGATTTCGGGTGTTGTATTTCAGTGTAAAGACAAAGAATCCTTTCAAACTAAAGCAACAACAGCCTGTTCTTCTACCTCTCAGTAAAGTTAAACGTGAAAATAAAGCATCAAATGAACTACTGTAATAAAAACAAAGATTTGTCTGTCTGATCAAATGTATTTGTTTTTTAATAGCTTTTGTGTCTGCACAATCGTTTGTAGTGAGAGTCCTGTCAGAGAGCCTCCTCTTCATCATGACTTATCACATTGTTACTGTCTGTCCTCCCTTCAGTCTCCCCGGCCCAGCCTGACATTCTGTGTGAAGACATACGACCGTCTCTTCTTTCTGGTGGCTACCAATCCAGTATCCATGCGAATTTGGATGGATGTCATTGTCACAGCAACAGACGAGCACAGCCGTTATTGACCTCTTGCATAGGTGACTGTGAGACCCCTGAGTGAAGCTGCTGAGCAGACAATGCAGTGAGTCGTCCGAGGGACAGGTTTGGATGAGATCCACCTCAGGCGCTGATGCTGGACCTGGACTCATGAATCCGTGGATGGAGGTGCTGTAGTTCTGGGTGCTCGAACACAACGGAGGAAACTGTTACTTGATGCTCGAGTGGCGGCAGAGGTTCACTCTGAACCAGCTGAACGCCACAAAAAGCTTTAACACACCACCCTGCATGCTGGGAGTCTGTTACTGGGAGGTTTCACTCTTTGAGCCTGACCTCCCCCTGCTGGTCCGAGTCCAGGACTGCAGGAAGACTGGTGTACACTACACTACAACACTACAACAGAGAGCGGACACAATAATAGCAACACTTGTGCAATATAATGCAATCCAATATAACCACCCAGCGACAAATACACCTTTTCAGACTGTCTTAATTTGTGCTGTGTTTATGTTGGATTGCTTTATATTGTCAGGTGTTTTCACTGATATGTCCATAGCCTGTATCTTTGTTTTCATAAATTAAATTTTCATGAATTAAGTTATTTGGAAATTTATATGGGTTTGATATGCAAATAAATGAAGACGTACACTGTTATGAATGCACTATTAAATGTTTATTCATAAAAAGTTTGCCCTATTTTGCTCTTTTTTCATCTTAAATCTTTAAAAAAAAGTTTAGGAAATACACAGAGGCTGGATTCATATGTAGCTCCATGGTGATATCAACAGTTTGACTCTTGCATAATGTCTATTTTCCCAATTTTTCTGCCACTTGTGTTTCTTGTAGTTTTAAGATACTACACCAACCAACCACATTAAACCTCTGCAGGTGAAGTGAATAACGTTGACCCAAACGCCTTTGCAATGGCAATGACACTCCCCTAACCTCAACCTCCCCATGCCACACTGCAAAAACTGCCCAGGAATGGCCTGAAGAACATTTGTGTTTATGTTTATTTTGTTTATAAAGGGACAGTGTACATTAATGAACATGATCACCGAGTCACGTAAATGTGCCAGATTTAGCCACACAGGCTAATTTTCATCTGCAGTCCCTGTCAGGTTGATAGTATGTGTGTATATAAGAAAAAGACATTAAAACAATAAGCACAGATAAAAGCACATTGATGGCATGTCCATAGAAGGGTACATAAGCATAGAGCAAGCATATAACCATAGACAACAGCCCATAGCATGGCACATAAGCACTATTAATAAAAACAATGACCTAACCATATAACCTAAAATATTAAGAATGTTCTACATTTGGTGGCCAGGTTAATGCCTTGAACTCGTCACATTCCTGAGCAGTTTTGGTGGTATGGTGTGTTGTGTTGCCCAAATGGGGGTTCACTGCCATCGGGAAGTTATCATGAGGAGGTGGTCTGCAACGGTGTTTGGGTGGGTAGTGGCATCCACATAAAGGCCACAGGACACAAGGCTTCCTCACAGAACATTGCATCGTAACATCAATGATCACTGTCACTCACTTCACCTGTCAGTGGTTTCAGTGTTGTGACTGATTGGTGTATATGCCAGTTTTAACAATATTTCATCTATTACTAGTCACTGGTCCTGTGTCGAGTGCCCTGTTTTTACTTCTCATTGCTTTTTAATAGCGTTTTGACCAAATATCTTATCATTCTTTATTCAGAGAAATTACAGAGAGAAACCACCACATAGCTCATAAGGGCTTTATGTCCTGTTGTAGCATTGTACAGTACACACCACTTCCCGGAACATTTTCTGATACTTCCCAAAAATGTATTAGCGATCTGTATCAAATGATCCACACACTCTCCCAACTTCCTCACAACTGTAACTTCCCTGTTCTCTTACGTCAACACTGTCCCCTCGTAAAGCTGTGTGCACACTTCAACACTAGTTGAGTAATAAGTTTGTAGACAGATTTTTTCCTGCTAGAAAGCTGATGTTTATCAATCAGTTGTTCCCTTAAAAGATCGTGTGGTTTTAGTGTGATAAAACTGACACCAAATACAATGTCATTTTGTAGTAACTTGTAATATACATTTATCTGCACCAGTGGTGAAGCCTGTGAGCTCGTTTCCTGTTCTATTGAGGTGCTTACTGACACTGAAATCTTTCTGTGTCATTAACCTTCTGTATTATCATCCTCAGGCCTCAGACACTTAATCACTCGAACCATTTCTGTCTCTTTGTACAGTCACTTCAACCTGTGTCAGTGCTGCTTAGAAATCAGCTCACAGAGTGTTGAAACATTTCCTATTTGGTGTGTTCAATTGCTTGTGGAAAAAGCCAACCCTGGACAGTTGCATAGCTGTCAGACACCAGTATTCTTCATCATAAAAAGCAACCAGATTCACATTATCTTTTAAACTATGTTAAAAAGCTCATGAATGCGGTGGTTGAAGAGGATTCAGAAATCCATCTTGTTCCAACACATCTCACACAATGACCATTAGAAACTATTCTGTATTCTGTGCATGTTTTCACTTAATTTTATGTGAATATCAGTGTCATTTCTCTTCACCCTCAACTTGGCTGCCTGTTTAAGAAATCAATATTTCTATAATGTGACTTGCTGCTTTATGCAAGTGACATTCTGTGTCTTTCCTCCCGCTTTCCTTCATTTCCTCTTTATCTGTTTCCAAATAACAAAATGTTCTGATGAAACAGTATGTGTGGAAAACTTCAGCATTTTAACCTTTTTTTTGGCAAATGTGCAATCAATAATTTACCATTTAAATCACATTCATATTTTATTATAAAATTCTGATTAGAGAAAAATTTCACATCGATATATGCTGTGTAATTCCCCTTTAGAAAATAACTGACAGGTCTTGGATTACTGTAGAGAGAGAATCAAAACCCCGTTGTGCTGAAGGCCACTCCCCAAACCAATCGTACAAGAGCCAAGTGTGTCATCCACACACGCCACCAGTCTGACATGACTCAGTTGTTGGATTGTTACCACTGACCCTTCAATGCTGGTAAAACCTTTGTTTGCTTCTTCATCAGTTTAAACAAGAATTCAATAAGAGATCAGCACTGTATGTACTTTGTGATCAGGTCAGGAGATGTGTATTTAAATCTCAAATATGTTGTTTTTTCCCCAGAAATTCAAGACGTCGTATGCTGAACATCATTGTTGGCTGTAAGGTAAGGCTTAATATTCAGACTGCTCAAATGACTGCATGTCTGATTTATCATGTTAGTTCATTCTGTAGGTTTGTACAGAAATAAATTCTTATTTATTTGTCATAAACGTACTTAAATACATCAACTTAAGCAGCTTAGTTAAACAATTTTAAAATACAGGTACATTAGTTCAGTCTTAATCAAGGTTCAAGGTGTTTTTATTGGTGCCCATTTGCTAGATTCATATACCTTTACACTGAATTTCATCTGTTTTATTCATGCAATATTTCATCACTGCAGTATTGTTCTGACAGTACTAGCAGCCTTACTGTGTAGAACACTGTTTGCATACATATGCAAAACATTTATATGACCTGTAGAAAACCTCTCACGTTGCTTATTTAATGAAACAACAGCAAAGAGAAGCACATTATTTTCCCAGCTACAGTGATATGTTACTTCACTACTGCACTACAAGTTAATGCAGTAATGAATAATGTTAAAAGAACAACTTTGTACAGTGAATACTTTGAGTCTGTTCAAATCTGCTGCAAAACTTGTTTTCATACATACAATTCTGAATGCTTCATATTTCTTTAAAAGGTTTCACATGAGCAAGGTAGTACTTCTCTTTTATTAAAAGCTTTAAACAATACAAAAACTGGGAATTACTTTCAGCAACAAAACATTTAACAAGACAAAAATATTGATAAATAAAGATCTTTCACTTTGTGTGTCAAATTGACTAAGTATGATGTTCTTCTAAAAACAGGATTTATTCTCTATTACCGTGGCTGTTCATATTGTAGTACTTAAAGGCTAACTACAGCATTTTCAACCTTTCCCATGTTTTTGTGTCTAAGTGTCTAATTGAACAACAATTTTTGAAATGGGTCCAGTATCGAGCCAGAACGCTGCAGCCAGCTGCAGTGAAACAGGCTATGATGTAATCCCTGAGGGCAATTAGGCATCGCCAATGTAGGTCCACTAAAAGTGCTTGTTTTTGCCACTGACATGCTCAAATTGTTATTCTAAGGGTGCTTTCACACCTGCCCTGTTTGGTTCAGTTCAATTAAATTCAAAATTCTGACCAATCACAAGCAGCTTTCTTGCACAAAGCTTTTTATCAGGTCCGCTTGTAAATGCTGCCGTGAGAAAACGAACCAACTCTAGGCAATTACGCAACTTTTTTAGCAAATTCAGTCCCTGATTCAGACCAAAGCAAGCGAACTCTAGGTCTGAAACCACCCTAAGTGTCTGACAACACAATAGTAAGGATCCCCACAGAGGTAAACCTTTTTGTTAAAGAGTAAGATCATTTTGTTTAACCAGAAACAGTCCTAAAATCAGTGTTGTCGAATCCACCAGATTCCATTAAAATAAACAGTAATTTTATCATCATAAAACACACTTAATTTAAAAGCTACAGAGGCAAAATAAAACTCCCAAAAATCATCCTCGTTCATCTTTCCATTGTTTTAACAATCACCAAGTCTGGTTTGGTTGAAATAATGTCTTAATTCAACCACTAGGATGTGGAAATTTTCTGGCTCTATACAAGCTAAAATGACTGTTTATTTAAATGGAGTCTGGTGTGTTTGGCGATGTTGATTTTAGGGCTGTTTCTAGTTAAATGAAAAGGATCCCACTCTAACAAAAAGGTCTTTCTGTGTAGGGACCCTTTCATAACGTTGTGAGACACTTAAAATAACAATTTAAGCCTGTCAGTGGCAAAACAAGCGCTTTTATTGGATGTACACTGACAGTGCTCAATTGCCCACAGGGATTAGATTGCAGCCTGTTTCGGGGTTGCCGCCTGCAGCCATCTCGATCAACACAAGACCAAATTCAAAAATTGCTGTTCCCATCAGTCACCTAGACACAAATCATGGGAAAATAGGGTCCAGGTTTGAAAATACCAAAGTTATCCTTTAACCAAGAATTAAGATTATTAGATTTTTTGTGTGTCCTTTTTTGTAGGATCATCAACCTGACAGAAAAGTATGACAGGTGCTGTAAAGGTTTTCCTCATATGCTGTCTTCTTCAAGGTAGGCTTTTTGGATGTCTTACAAATGTGTACAATTACTCACAAACTTTTTTTTTATGTCTGTTGTTATTTTTGGATGGTTTAGGTTCCCTTTGATAATGATAATTTTGTGACATGTACTACTGGTTGGAATGCTTATGTTAGTGTTAGCCCTGGTTTATATTTATTTTGTTGTTTTTGTTTCACCTCAGGTATCTTATGCCAACAATGGGCAGCCTTCATGCCTCAGACAGTCGAGGGACTAAGTGGATCCTGTGTGATGATCCCCTGCTCTTTCACCTTGCTCTCAAGCTGGGATCAACACCTGGATGATTCGTGTAAAGCTATTTGGAAGAGAGGTTGGAGACGAACGCAGGTGTTTGATTCCAGCCTCACTGGGGAGCTTGCGAGCTCAAACATCCTGCAAGGAAACCTAACAGGGATCTTGCGTGAGAAGGACTGCACCACCGTCTTGAACAACCTTCCACCGGACCATTATGACAGCTATTACTTCAGACTGCAGTGTGACAACGATCTGAAGTTCAACTTCAAAACGAGTGTCGTTATCACCACTCAAAGTTTGTGTTATGTTCTGCTACTCTCACACGTCAACCCACATCTTTTGGAATCTCTCTTGCCATAACCTCCTTGTTTTTACTCCTCAGATTCACTGCCCAAACCCACCATAACTCCATCCAAGCTGGAGGTAGAAGAAGGGACTCCAGTGAGGTTGAACTGCACAGCTGTAGCTCCCTGTCCCGTTCTTCCACCAGTTCTGACTTGGACCCCCAGTGTAGGTGACACTGACGAGAATATGGAAACTAAATTTGTGACTTCTGTGATGAACTTCACCGCTTCGTACCTCCACAATGGACAGAAGTTCTCATGCGCCGCTCTCTACAACCGACAAGCTGGCAACAGTGACCTTCTGTATGAGAAAAGTTTGACCCTCCGCGTTCTTTGTGAGTATGTTTCTGGCATTTTCCAGGTCTTGTTGTTGTGCTGGGTATTGTTTGTATTGTAAAAAATTCCATTGGTGTGGTTGTTAATCGTCCTTCAACAACACATTATCGGCTCATTGCAGACTAGATGCGGTTATTGGTGCCAAAGGGATTTTTTTCACAATCTGGCAACCCACAGGTTGCTCTTAGTGAGGCTCATGACTGATTCATTAAGCCTTAATAAATGCTTATAATCAATAATAATCCAAGTAGTTACAAATTGTAAACCTCTTTTATTAATTAATTAATAATTAATTATATTAATTATCACAAAGAGGTTGACGCAATAGGATGTGTCAATATATTGGCATGCGCGGCATGGTTAGCATTCCTGCCTGACAGCAAGAGGGTTACTGGTTCAAATCTGGGGTGAGGAGTTCGAACTCTGGGATGGGGGAGCCTTTCTGTGCAGAGTTTACATGTTGTACCCATGTCAGTGTGGGTTTTCTCTGGGTGCTCCAACTTCCTCCCACAGTCCAAAGACATGCAGGTTAATTGGTGACTCTAAATTGGCTGTAGGTGTGAGTGTGAATGGTTGTCTGTCTCTTTTTGTCAGCTCTGGGACAGTCTGGTGACCTGTCCAGGGTGTTCCCCACCTTTCGCTGTCAGCTAGGACAGGCTCCAGCCCCCCTGTGACCCCTAACAGGATAAGCTGTTTTGGAAAATGAATAAATGAATGAACTATATTGGCATGTCGAATCCGGTCTCACTCCGAAGTTGTCGAAATCCGGCGCTTGGGCAGTAACTTGCGGCGTCAGAAACCAATAATAAAAGGTGTCCTTTAACATCAACATGATATGCGGCCAGGTCCAGTTATAGTTTAATGGTTCCCGGCAGCGCCAGCAGGGAACGCGGCGGGACAAGAACGAAAGTTAAGGCAGCGAAAGTCCGAGTGTGGTGGATGGATCCAAGAAACACAGACTTTCACCCGAGAGAGCGGTGTTTGTGTCCCGTAAAATTCCAAAGTCAAACCCTGCTCTGTTTTCGCTAAACCTAACCACGTGCTTTTGTTGTTGAAGAAAAAAAATAAACGGCAATTTGCAGTGTTGTACCAATGTAGTGCTTTTATTGTAAAACAGACTGTATGTCATTAATAATAATTAATAATTTCCTGTGAAAACAGAAGTGTATTTTGAAAGAGGACAATGCATGTAACAGGCAGAACTTAACACGGTGTCCCAGAACGTCAACAACCAACGCGTGTTAGTGTACCTTGCACGTCATATGTGGACGTGGAAAGTCCATGACCAAAACGTCAGTATGTCACAAGATCGGAGAGAGAATGTGATGGCATATGTCATGTGTCTTAAAAGGGGGCAGTACACGGGAAATAAAGTTGTTTACTTTATTGCCAAGATCTAAATGATAAGATTGATACCACTCTTATATCTCTTTCAGATCCTCCAAATAACACATCAGTTAGCGACCCTGGCCCTGTAAAAGAGGGCAGCTCAGTGACTCTGACCTGCAGCGCCAACGCAAATCCAGCTGTGGACAGCTACACCTGGTACAAAGTGGATGGAGATCAGGTGACAGCAGTAGGTTCAAAGAACACGCTTTCAACTACGGTCTCAGAAGTGGACAGCAGATTTTTCTGCAAGGCCAGTAACGGATATGGAACCCAGAACTCGTCCATCACACAGATAGATGTACAATGTAAGTCAGAGTGACGCAGACGCACAGATGACAAATATTGACCAGCAACACTGACTGAAACCATTCTTGTTTGTTTTTCCAGTTCCTCCCAAGGAAACCAGAGTAATCATTGACCCTAGCGGTCCGATACTGGTAGGCAGCTCTGTTTCTCTGCTCTGCTTGAGCCGAGCCAACCCACCTGTGACCAACTACACCTGGTACAAAGACAACGAGGAGGACATGGAGCTTGGATCGAGTCTGGTTCTAAACGATGTCGACCCGAGCCACAGCGGTGACTACCACTGTGCAGCAAAAAGTGAGCTGGGGGAGGAAATTTCACCGCAGATTCAGCTGGACATTCAGTGTAAGTTCATTTTTCTACAGTAAAGACTTTACACCGATGACAAACAACAAAACTGTATGTTTCCAGTGTGTTCATATGCTGAATATAACTCTACTGTACATCCAGCTGTGGTCACCCAAACATGATCTGAAGCCAAGACTCAGTCACAGGGCAACACCACAGTGTCTGGATTGTGGACAGTAACGCATTGTCGCAATGCGTGACAACCTCAAAATCCTTTCTATGTCAGTGGTCCATCATGACTGAGCTCTGTTGTGTAGTACATCCACATGTGCGCCACTGTGTTTGTTTGTGTGTAGATGTTTTGTTTGGATTCTGTCTTTATTAAGACGTCTTTTTCAACCAGATAAAATGACAAGGTTGTCTCGGTGCACTGAAAAGGCAACTCAGAGTTGAAGCTCATTTCATAAAGGCCATGGAAGTGTTTATAAACCTTTATAGTTTCTATACATAAACCTTTTGTTTCTCTGCACACTGGATAATTTACTTTACTTTCTTCCTTTCGTTTTCAAAATGTAGCCTCCATTTATCATTCAGTACTAGTATATTGGATCATGTCACATGATCTTCACCAGCAGAAACAGTATGCAAAGTACTCCAGTCCATTTTCCTTGGCATTTGGAGCGTTCTTGTCTGTGTTGGCTTAAAGGGACAGTTCACCCCAAAATGAAACATACATATTTTCTATCTTACCTGTCGTGCTATTTATCAGTCTAGATTGTTTTGGTGTGAGTTGCCGAGTGTTGGAGATATCGGCCGCAAAGGTGTCTGCCCTCTCTAGAATCTAATGGACCTTGATGGCATTCAGGTTGTGGTGCTTTAAGACCTCCTCCCCCCAACAGTAATGTCTCTTCCAAAGACCTTGTTCCGAGCAGTTTCTTACAGGAACTATTTTCTTTCTACCGAACTACACCCACCAACCGTATCACAGCAAAGACGGTAGTGTGTATCTGCTGCTAGCTCACCTAGCACCACTGATTTAGCTAACGTACAGGCAGGGGCACAAGGGGGGCATTTTTCAGTGTAGGGTTAATTGTCCCTTTAAAAATTTTGACCTTGGAACTAGAAGGTCATGATCTCTTTGAAGGTGAACTCTGCAGTGCTGCAGTTGTTGCAAAAAAAGTGGGATTTTTGTCATCATATGTGGTTGTTTTTGTTGTATTGTAGATCCGACACCACATCATAAACAAATCCAGAAAGCTATTCTTTTTTTTACTCAGAAATCCTCCCAAAAAGAACAATGTGAATAACATTATAATCTCATATTCTCATCCAACCCTCCTTTTTGAGAGGTTTCACACTGCAGGACACCAATTTGAGGTAGTGAATCCAACTGGAATCTACAAATCCCTACGCCCTCAAACCTCTCGTGAATCAACCTAAAAATCATTTGTTCGGAAAATGTATTGCGGACCCCAAACAAATAAACCATAGGCTTGAACACATGACTAACAGAAACAATGTCTTTTTCAGATCCCCCGAAGAACACCTCAGTGTCTGTTGACCCCTCTGGTCCAGTGCTGGATGGCAGCTCTGTAACTCTGACCTGCACAAGCATCGCCAATCCAGCAGCGATTAACGTCACCTGGTTCAAAGTGGCTGGAAGAGAAAAGGAAGTGGTGGGCTTTGAGCGAGACTTCACCTTCAATGTGACCAAACTCTCAGAGGATCAGTATTACTGTGAAGCTCTGAATGTCCACGGAGCTGAATACTCAGAGCCCGCCAGCATTGACGTCACATGTGAGATTTATTCATCAAGCCTTTAATATTCCCGAGAAGTTTGACCAAGAACTTACAAATAGCCATTTACCTTCTCTGTCTCAGTTGCTCCAGAGATCTTGCCTTCTTCCCGCTGTGTCAAGATTTTATCCCTGCTCCGATGTACCTGCGACAGCCAGGGGAACCCGCCTCCCTCCCTACTCTGGGAACTGGCCGGGGAGCCTGTCAATCACTCCGCTGTCATCCCGATCAGGGAAGTTCCCCTGGGGAGCGTGGGCATGAGGAGCCTCATCACTCTTTACCATCTGGATGAAGACATGCCCTCTCTGGTCTGCCTCAGCTTCAACTCACTGGGCTCTGATAGTTTTGCATTCAACATGTCTTCCAGCGAAACTCAGCTAGGTCAATAAATCTGCAGGATGCTGCACTTATATTAAGATTTTCCTCTGCATAATCAGGGTCTCTGGTTTTACTGACATGTGGTTTGTGTTTTCTTTTCAGGCCTCCATGCCATGTCTCTTATGATCGGCTCTGCAGTGGGAGCACTGGGGATGCTGCTGGTGTGTGTCCCGCTGCTGCTGGTCTTTTGCAGGTAAGAAACATGAAAACACAGCTGCGAGGACAGGAGCTAACAATCTTGATACTGACATATTGAAAAGTGGTTTCAAATTGAGACGGAAACACATTTTGAGTTTGTTGACGTGTGTGTGACTAGTATTGGGACCAGGCTGGCAATTTGTTTCATCGGGCATCCATGGCTGCCCCAGAACATCTCTAAGTCTCTCAGTACATGGTCATATTTAAATGGAAATGTAAGATTACCGCACATATGATGATTGCTTTTTTGTGTTGGTTGTAGGAAACGGAGGGGCAGCCTTTCACCTGACAAGGGTACGGTGGACACTTCAGACTGTTTAGTTTCTAATGGGGTGAGTTTATGTTCTTTACACATGACATATGTATGCAGGTATGTTAAGACTTGACAAAAACTGAAACCTTAACACAACCTACGAGCGTTGAATTTGAAGTACAAGTGAAACATTTCAGAAAATTAGCTTTTTACTGTTAAATCTGCATTTGAATGATAATTTTGAGTGTCATCTCTATGTCCAGTTGAAAAGTCATAAATATTTCATAGCGTAGTATGCCGTAGAAATGACAGTAAAGTGTGTAATAAAAGCGTCATGGTATAGTTAAATGTTAAATTATAGTATGTCATAAAAATGCCATTGTGTAGTAAAACGTTGTAGTATAGAATGCAGTATGAACGTCAGTACCATGTACCCTAAAATTGTCATAGTATAGTACCCATTAAAATAATGTAGTATATAAAACACAACAGCAAAGCATGCTGTAAAAACTTCACAGTACAGTATGACGTCTTCACAGCATGCTCTACTGTATCATTTTAGTTTGACGTATGTATGACATACATACTATGACATTTTTACAGTGTACTACATGACAATATTTTTAGGCATTCTATACTATGATGTTTTTACAGGATACTAATAACTTCTTACTATACTATGAAGTTTTAATGGCATATTATACTATCACATTTTTACAACACACTTTACTGTAACATTTTAGAATACTATGATGGTTGTATGACATACTATACTACACCATGACATTTTGATGGCATACTATATTAGGACATTTTTATGTAATACTTTACTGTGATGTTTTTGTGGCATATTATACTACATTTTATATGTTTTAATGGCGTACTATGACATGGCACTCTATACTGTGATGTTTTTAAGACTATTTAAAACATCCTAGTGTAGTATGCCATAAAACATCACAGTATAGCATGTCATAAAAATGTCTTAGTATAGTAAAACTGCATCAGTATGTGGTCATCACAATATAGTTTGTCATAAAAACATCTTTTAATAAAGTTATAGAAAAGTATGCTGTAAAAGCTTCATAGAATACTATGCCATAAAAATGTAATTGTATAGTATGTCATAAAAATGTCAGTGTAGTAGGGCGTAAATCGTCATAGTATAGTTAATCATAAATACATCATAGTGTAATAAAATGTAATCGTAAAGTATGCGGTAAACATGTCACAGTATAGTATGCCATAAAAACTAACTAAAACAATTAAGTATGTCATACAAAATGTCATAGTATAGTAAAACATTCTAATTATGCCACAAAAACGTCAAAGTATAGTATGACATTAACACATCATACTATAGTAAAATGTTATAGTAAAGTATACTGTAAAAATGTTAATGTATCATACGCAATAAGAATATCATAGTATAATATAAGAACATCCTAGATGAGTAAAACGGTATAATATTCTGTAAAAATGTTAGTGTATCGTATGCAACAAAAATATCATAGTAAAGCATTAATAAAAAATGTCATAGTATTACTATGTAGTAAAAAAATCATGGTATAGCACGTAATAAAAAAGTCATTGTATAGTAAAAATGTACAAGTATGCCTTAAAACGTCATAGTATAGTATGTCATAAAAAGTCATAGTATAGTATGTCATAAAAATTTCATAGTATAGCATGTCATAAAAATATCATAGTATAGTATGTCACAAAAAAAGTCATAGTATAGCATGTCATAAAAACGTCATAGCATAGCATGTCATAAAAAAGTCATGGCATGTCATAAAAAAGTCATAGTATAGCATGTCATAAAAACGTCATAGCATAGCATGTCATAAAAATGTCATAGTATAACATGTCATAAAAACGTCATAGTAGCATGTCATACAAACGTCATAGTATAGCATGTCATAAAAAAGTCATAGTATAGATGTCATAAAAACGTCATAGTATAGCAAGTCATAAAAACGTAATACTATAGTATGACATAAAAAAGTCATAGTATAGCATGTCATAAAAAAGTCATAGTATAGCATGTCATAAAAATGTCATAGTATAGCATGTCATAAAAAAGTCATAGTACAGCATGTCATGAAAACGTCATAGTATAGCATGGCATGAAAAAGTCATAGTATAGCATGTCATAAAAACGTCATAGTATAGCATGGCATAAAAAAGTCATAGTATAGCATGTCATGAAAACGTCATAGTATAGCATGGCATAAAAAAGTCATAGCATAGCATGTCATAAAAAACTCATGGCATGTCATAAAAAAGTCATAGTATAGCATGTCATAAAAAAGTCATAGTAAAGATGTCATAAAAAAGTCAGTATAAAATGTCATAAAAAAGTCATAGTATAGCATGTCATAAAAAGGCATAGTATAGTATGTCATAAAACGTCATAGTACAGCATGTCATAAAACAGTCATAGTATAGCATGTCATGAAAAAAAGTCATAGAATAGCATGTCATAAAAATGTCATTGTATAAAATGTCATAAAAAAGTCATGGTATAGCATGTCTTAAAAATGTCATAGTATAGCATGTAATAAAAAAGTCATAGTATAGCATGTCATAAAAACGTAATAGTATAGCATGTCATAAATATGTCATAGCAAAGCATGTCATAAAAACGTCATAGTATAGCATGTCATAAAAATGTCATAGTATAGCATGTCATAAAAAAGTCATAGTATAGATGTCATAAAAACGTCATAGTATAGCAAGTCATAAAAACGTAATACTATAGTATGACATAAAAAAGTCATAGTATAGCATGTCATTAAAATGTCATAGTATAGCATGTCATAAAAATGTCATAGTATAGCATGTCATAAAAAAGTCATAGTATAGATGTCATAAAAACGTCATAGTATAGCAAGTCATAAAAACGTAATACTATAGTATGACATAAAAATGTCATAGTATAGCATGTCATTAAAATGTCATAGCAAAGCATGTCATAAAAACGTCATAGTATAGCATGTCATAAAAATGTCATAGTATAGCATGTCATAAAAAAGTCATAGTATAGCATGTCATAAAAACGTCATAGTATAGCATGTCATAAAAAAGTCAGTATAGCATGTCATAAAAACGTCATAGTATAGCATGGCATGAAAAAGTCATAGTATAGCATGTCATGAAAACGTCATAGTATAGCATGGCATAAAAAAGTCATAGTATAGCATGTCATGAAAACGTCATAGTATAGCATGGCATAAAAAAGTCATAGCATAGCATGTCACAAAAACGTCATAGTATAGCATGGCATAAAAAAGTCATAGTATAGCATGTCATAAAAAAGTCATAGTAAAGATGTCATAAAAAAGTCAGTATAAAATGTCATAAAAAAGTCATAGTATAGCATGTCATAAAAAGGCATAGTATAGTATGTCATAAAACGTCATAGTACAGCATGTCATGAAAAAAAGTCATAGAATAGCATGTCATAAAAATGACATTGTATAAAATGTCATAAAAAAGTCATGGTATAGCATGTCTTAAAAATGTCATAGTATAGCATGTAATAAAAAAGTCATAGTATAGCATGTCATAAAAACGTAATAGTATAGCATGTCATAAATATGTCATAGTATAGCATGTCATAAAAACGTCATAGTATAGCATGTCATAAAAATGTCATAGTATAGCATGTCATAAAAAAGTCATAGTATAGATGTCATAAAAACGTCATAGTATAGCAAGTCATAAAAACGTAATACTATAGTATGTCATAAAAAAGTCATAGTATAGCATGTCATAAAAAAGTCATAGTATAGCATGTCATAAAAATTTCATAGTATAGCATGTCATAAAAACGTCATAGTATAGCATGGCATAAAAAAGTCATAGTATAGCATGTCATGAAAACGTCATAGTATAGCATGGCATAAAAAAGTCATAGCATAGCATGTCATAAAAAAGTCATGGCATGTCATAAAAAAGTCATAGTATAGCATGTCATAAAAAAGTCATAGTAAAGATGTCATAAAAAAGTCATAGTATAGCATGTCATAAAAAGGCATAGTATAGTATGTCATAAAACGTCATAGTACAGCATGTCATAAAACAGTCATAGTATAGCATGTCATGAAAAAAAGTCATAGAATAGCATGTCATAAAAATGTCATTGTATAAAATGTCATAAAAAAGTCATGGTATAGCATGTCTTAAAAATGTCATAGTATAGCATGTAATAAAAAAGTCATAGTATAGCATGTCATAAAAACGTAATAGTATAGCATGTCATAAATATGTCATAGTATAGCATGTCATAAAAACGTCATAGTATAGCATGTCATAAAAATGTCATAGTATATCATGTCATAAAAAAGTCATAGTATAGATGTCATAAAAACGTCATAGTATAGCAAGTCATAAAAACGTAATACTATAGTATGACATAAAAAAGTCATAGTATAGCATGTCATAAAAAAGTCATAGTATAGCATGTCATAAAAATTTCATAGTATAGCATGTCATAAAAACGTCATAGTATAGCATGGCATAAAAAAGTCATAGTATAGCATGTCATAAAAACGTCATAGTATAGCATGTCATAAAAAAGTCATAGTATAGCATGTCATAAAAAAGTCATAGTATATCATGTCATAAAAACGTCATAGTATAGCATGTCATAAAAACGTCATAGTATAGCATGTCATAAAAACGTCATAGTATAGCATGTCATAAAAAAGTCATAGTATAGCATGTCATAAAACGTCATAGTATAGCATGGCATAAAAATGTCATAGTATAGCATGTCATTAAAATGTCATAGTATAGCATGTCATAAAAAAGTCATAGTATAGCATGTCATAAAACGTCATAGTATAGCATGGCA
Organism: Cephalopholis sonnerati; assembly: GCA_019142605.1. Lineage (NCBI taxonomy): Eukaryota > Metazoa > Chordata > Actinopteri > Perciformes > Serranidae > Cephalopholis > Cephalopholis sonnerati. The sequence continues at coordinate 24,550,258 of JAGQAX010000008.1, read as the reverse complement.
TAAAAATGTCATAGTATAGCATGTCATTAAAATGTCATAGTATAGCATGTCATAAAAATGTCATAGTATAGCATGTCATAAAAATGTCATAGTATATCATGTCATAAAAAGTCGTAGTATAGTATGTCATAAAAATGTCATGGTATACTATGTCAAAAAAACGTCAAAGTATAGTATGTGGTCAAAAATGTCACAAAATCGTCATAGTACAGTATGTGGTCAAAAATGTGATTAAAACGTCATAGTATAGTATGACGTCAAAAATGTCACAAAAACGTCATAGTGTAGTATGACGTCAAAAATGTCAAAAAAAAAGTCATTGTACAGCATGTGGTCAAAAATGTCACAAAAACGTCATAGTATAGTATGTGGTCAAAAATGTCACAAAAACGTCATAGTGTAGTATGACGCCAAAAATGTCACAAAAACGTCATAGTGTAGTATGTCGTCAAAAATGTCACAAAAACGTCATAGTGTAGTATGACGTCAAAAATGTCAAAAAAACGTCATTGTATAGTATGTGGTCAAAAATGTGATAAAAACGTCATAGTATAGTATGAGGTCAAAAATATAAAAAAAACGTCATAGTATAGTATGACGTCAAATATATAAAAAAAACGTCATAGTATAGTATGTGGTCAAAAATGTGATTAAAACGTCATAGTATAGTATGACGTCAAAAATGTCACAAAAACGTCATAGTATAGTATGTCGTCAAAAATATAAAAAAAACGTCATAGTACAGTATGACGTCAAAAATGTCAAAAAAAAAGTCATAGTATAGTATGTGGTCAAAAATGTCACAAAAACGTCATAGTATAGTATGTCGTCAAAAATGTCACAAAAACGTCATAGTATAGTATGTGGTCAAAAATGTGATTAAAACGTCATAGTATAGTATGTGGTCAAAAATGTGATTAAAACGTCATAGTATAGTATGACGTCAAAAATGTCACAAAAACGTCATAGTATAGTATGTCGTCAAAAATATAAAAAAAACGTCATAGTACACTATGACGTCAAAAATGTCAAAAAAAAAGTCATAGTATAGTATGTGGTCAAAAATGTCACAAAAACGTCATAGTATAGTATGTCGTCAAAAATATAAAAAAAACGTCATAGTATAGTATGTGGTCAAAAATGTGATTAAAATGTCATAGTATAGTATGACGTCAAAAATATAAAAAAAACGTCATAGTATAGTATGTCGTCAAAAATATTTAAAAAAAACGTCATAGTATAGTATGTGGTCAAAAATGTGATAAAAACGTCAAAAATATAAAAAAAACGTCATAGTATAGTATGTGGTCAAAAATGTGATTAAAACGTCATAGTATAGTATGTGGTCAAAAATGTCAAAAAAAACGTCATAGTATAGTATGTCGTCAAAAATGTCACAAAAACGTCATAGTATAGTATGTGGTCAAAAATGTGATAAAAACGTCATAGTATAGTATGACGTCAAAAATATAAAAAAAACGTCATAGTATAGTATGTGGTCAAAAATGTGATTAAAACGTCATAGTATAGTATGACGTCAAAAATGTCACAAAAACGTCATAGTATAGTATGTCGTCAAAAATATTAAAAAAAACGTCATAGTACAGTATGACGTCAAAAATGTCAAAAAAAAAGTCATAGTATACTATGTGGTCAAAAATGTGATTAAAACGTCATAGTATAGTATGACGTCAAAAATATAAAAAAAACGTCATAGTATAGTATGACGTCAAAAATGTCACAAAAACGTCATAGTATAGTATGTCGTCAAAAATGTCACAAAAAAAGTCATAGTATAGTATGTGGTCAAAAATGTCACAAAAACGTCATAGTATAGTATGTCGGCAAAAATATAAAAAAAACCGTCATAGTATAGTATGTGGTCAAAAATGTGATAAAAACGTCATAGTATAGTATGTCGTCAAAAATGTCAAAACAACGTCATAGTTTAGTATGTGGTCAAAAATGTGATTAAAACTTCATAGTATAGTATGATGTCAAAAATGTAAAAAAAAAACGTCATAGTATAGTATGTCATCAAAAATGTGAAAAAAACGTCATGGTATAGTATGTGGTCAAAAATGTGATAAAAACGTCATAGTATAGTATGTCGTCAAAAATGTCAAAACAACGTCATAGTTTAGTATGTGGTCAAAAATGTGATTAAAACTTCATAGTATAGTATGATGTCAAAAATGTAAAAAAAAAACGTCATAGTATAGTATGTGGTCAAAAATGTGAAAAAAACGTCATAGTATAGTATGTCGTCAAAAATGTGAAAAAAACGTCATAGTATAGTATGTGGTCAAAAATGTGAAAAAAACGTCATAGTATAGTATGTGGTCAAAAATGTCAAAAAAACGTCATAGTATAGTATGTGGTCAAAAATGTCACAAAAACGTCATAGTGTAGTATGACGTCAAAAATGTCAAAAAAACGTCATAGTATAGTAAGTGGTCAAAAATGTGAAAAAAACGCCATAGTATAGTATGATGTCAAAAATGTAAGAAAAAACGTCAGAGTATAGTATGTGGTCAAAAATATGAAAAAAACGTCATAGTATAGTATGACGTCAAAAATGTCAAAAAAACGTCATAGTATAGTATGTCGTCAAAAATGTCAAAAAAACGTCATAGTATAGTATGACGTCAAAAATGTCAAAAAAACGTCATAGTATAGTATGTGGTCAAAAATGTCGAAAAAACGTCATAGTATAGTATGACGTCAAAAATGTCAAAAAAAACGTCATAGTATAGTATGTGGTCAAAAATGTCAAAAAAACGTCATAGTATAGTATGTCGTCAAAAATGTCAAAAAAACGTCATAGTATAGTATGTGGTCAAAAATGACAAAAAAAAACGTCATAGTACAGTATGACGTCAAAAATGTCAAAAAAAACGTCATAGTATAGTATGTGGTCAAAAATGTGATTAAAACGTCATAGTACAGTATGACGTCAAAAATGTAAAAAAAAACGTCATAGTATAGTATGTGGTCAAAAATGTGATAAAAACGTCATAGTATAGTATGACGTCAAAAATGTCACAAATACGTCATAGTATAGTATGTCGTCAAAAATGTCACAAAAACGTCATAGTATAGTATGACGTCAAAAATGTAAAAAAAAACGTCATAGTATAGTATGTGGTCAAAAATGTGATTAAAACGTCATAGTACAGTATGACGTCAAAAATGTAAAAAAAAACGTCATAGTATAGTATGTGGTCAAAAATGTGATAAAAACGTCATAGTATAGTATGACGTCAAAAATGTCACAAATACGTCATAGTATAGTATGTCGTCAAAAATGTCACAAAAACGTCATAGTATAGTATGACGTCAAAAATGTAAAAAAAAACGTCATAGTATAGTATGTGGTCAAAAATGTGATAAAAACGTCATAGTACAGTATGACGTCAAAAATATAAAAAAAACGTCATAGTATAGTATGTGGTCAAAAATGTCACAAAAACGTCATAGTATAGTATGTGGTCAAAAATATAAAAAAAACGTCATAGTACAGTATGACGTCAAAAATATAAAAAAAACGTCATAGTATAGTATGTGGTCAAAAATGTCACAAAAACGTCATAGTATAGTATGTGGTCAAAAATGTGATAAAAACGTCATAGTATAGTATGTCGTCAAAAATATAAAAAAAACGTCATAGTACAGTATGACGTCAAAAATGTCAAAAAAAAAGTCATAGTATAGTATGTGGTCAAAAATGTCACAAAAACGTCATAGTATAGTATGTCGTCAAAAATATAAAAAAAACGTCATAGTATAGTATGTGGTCAAAAATGTGATAAAAACGTCATAGTATAGTATGACGTCAAAAATATAAAAAAAACGTCATAGTATAGTATGTGGTCAAAAATGTGATTAAAACGTCATAGTACAGTATGACGTCAAAAATGTCACAAAAACGTCATAGTATAGTATGTGGTCAAAAATGTGATAAAAACGTCATAGTATAGTATGACGTCAAAAATATTAAAAAAAACGTCATAGTACAGTATGACGTAAAAAATGTCAAAAAAAACGTCATAGTATAGTATGTGGTCAAAAATGTCACAAAAACGTCATAGTATAGTATGACGTCAAAAATGTCACAAAAAAACGTCATAGTATAGTATGTGGTCAAAAATATAAAGAAAACGTCATAGTATAGTATGACGTAAAAAATGTCAAAAAAAACGTCATAGTATAGTATGTGGTCAAAAATATAAAGAAAACGTCATAGTATAGTATGACGTAAAAAATGTCAAAAAAAAACGTCATAGTATAGTATGTGGTCAAAAATATAAAGAAAACGTCATAGTATAGTATGTGGTCAAAAATATAAAAAAAACGTCATAGTACAGTATGACGTAAAAAATGTAAAAAAAAACGTCATAGTATAGTATGTGGTCAAAAATATAAAGAAAACGTCATAGTATAGTATGTGGTCAAAAATGTGATAAAAACGTCATAGTATAGTATGACGTCAAAAATATAAAAAAAACGTCATAGTACAGTATGACGTCAAAAATGTAAAAAAAAACGTCATAGTATAGTATGTGGTCAAAAATGTGATTAAAACGTCATAGTATAGTATGACGTCAAAAATGTAAAAAAAAACGTCATAGTATAGTATGTGGTCAAAAATATAAAAAAAACATCATAGTATAGTATGTGGTCAAAAATATAAAAAAAACGTCATAGTACAGTATGACGTCAAAAATGTCACAAAAACGTCATAGTACAGTATGTGGTCAAAAATGTGATAAAAACGTCATAGTATAGTATGTCGTCAAAAATGTCACAAAAACGTCATAGTATAGTATGTGGTCAAAATGTGATTAAAACGTCATAGTACAGTATGACGTCAAAAATATAAAAAAAACGTCATAGTATAGTATGTGGTCAAAATGTGATTAAAACGTCATAGTACAGCATGACGTCAAAAATATAAAAAAAACGTCATAGTATAGTATGTGGTCAAAAATGTGATTAAAACGTCATAGTATAGCATGTCGTCAAAAATATAAAAAAAACGTCATAGTATAGTATGTGGTCAAAATGTGATTAAAACGTCATAGTACAGTATGACGTCAAAAATATAAAAAAAACGTCATAGTATAGTATGTGGTCAAAAATGTGATTAAAACGTCATAGTATAGCATGTCGTCAAAAATATAAAAAAAACGTCATAGTATAGTATGTGGTCAAAAATGTGATAAAAACGTCATAGTACAGTATGACGTCAAAAATGTCAAAAAAACGTCATAGTATAGTATGTGGTCAAAAATGTGATAAAAACGTCATAGTACAGTATGACGTCAAAAATGTAAAAAAAAAATGCCACATTATAGTATGTCGTCAACAAAGTGATAAAATTGTCATAGTATAGTATGTCATTAAAAAGTCATAATATAGATGTCATAAAAAAGTCATAGTATAGCATGTCTTAATATAAAACGATTGTTTAGTAAAACATAATAGATAAAATGTTGGTTGAATAGCAAACAAGCTCACTTCCCAGACCCATCCTTTTAACAGTGGAGCAGATTTGATAAAACCGAGCCTAATCGTGTAATGAGAACTACTCCCCCTTCCTCATTACTAAAGCAAATGTCTTTCCTTTTGTTCCTGTAGACAAACTCTTCGAATGTGGATGTACTTTATGCCAACAAAGCCATTCTGGAAGACGAAGGAGTGACACATTCTTCAAAAGATGCAGTTTATGACAATAAAGCCATTCTGGAAGGGGAAGGAGTAGATGAGGAAGACCCTCTCCACTATGCAAAAGTGGACTTTGCTAAACTCCAGGCCAAATCTCAGGGTAAGTTTGGGGAAGGAGAGATCAGAGGCCTGGCCTCCAAGACGTCTGAGTACGCTGAGATCCGTCTGCAGTCCCGAGGAAGCAACGGAGACACAAAGGAAGAAGAGACAGTTGCTGACACTGATTTGGGACAAGAGAAGGACACTGATGGTCTTATAGTAGATGAAAAGGTTACGGATTAACGATAGGGAAAATAATATTTAAAACACAGGATTCTGGGCTTTAAACAGCTACGAAACTTTACCAGGTCCCACTTTAGTTTTATTACAGTCAGCTGAGCTCAAGAAGTCCGCAGCAGTTGAGGCAGAAACTCCACTGCAGGCAACCTCATTTAAAGTCAGTAAAACACACTGGTGGCTTCAAGGTTAGCTCTGAACTTTTGTCACTGTAACTCGTTTTGTTTCTCTTTACTGAAAAATGCAAAACAAAATAACCATTAAAGTTAATAACAGCAATGCTCCCTTCATACTCATGACCTTCAGAAAAATGCTGCCATTTTTATCATGCCTGTTTATATTCATATCTCAATGCTAACTTTACTTAATTTATCATTTAAAACCCTTTTGCAGAGGAAGGAAGCATCTACACAGAGTTTTTACACACAGTCTTTTATTGACAATTTTGTGTTTATTTTGTGTTGAAGTTCCAGTTTGTAGGATTTAGTGGCATCTAGCAGAGATGTTTCAGAACTGAAATTTCTCCCATGTGCCAAGCACAAAAACGTGAATTGCCCTAAGTAGAATTTTTGTATTTCTCCTCTTGTTACTTTAAAACAAAATGGCAGACTTTGGGGAAGAGTACCTGCCCTGTATGTACATACAAACAACTGATTCTAAGGTAAAGAAAACAATGATTTTTGTTTTCAGACGATTAAAAACTAATGAAAACATAGTAATGAATATTATATACCATTTCCACCAATAGATGCCCCTAAATCCCACACACTGGACTTTTAAAATTTGTAAATGTTTGTGCTTGTATAAAAAAAAACAAAGAAAGACATTCTTTCTGTCACATAGTTACATACAAAAGCTGATCTCAAACCTGTTATGAAATGGTGCATTATTCATATGATGCATTGTTTTACTGCTGCACAGCATGAAAACATTAAAGCCATTTCACCTTCTGCTGTTCATAAATGTCATAATGTCAATAAATTTTTACAAATGTGTACATCTGCTCATGCATACTTTTTTGTTTAATTCAGTACTCTGCTGGTATTTGTTACTGCATGCTCACTGAAGCAAAGAGAGGCACCAAAAATGTTATATTTGGAGTGAAAAAACAACAAAGTGATTAAAACGTCATAGTATAGTATGTCGTCAAAAATGCCAAAAAAAAGTCATAGTATACTATGTGGTCAAAAATGTCAAAAAAAATGTCATAGTATAGTATGTCGTCAAAAATGTCACAAAAACGTCATAGTATAGTATGTCGTCAAAAATGTCAAAAAAACGTCGTAGTGTAGTATGTGGTCAAATATGCCAAAAAAACGTCATAGTATAGTATGTCGTCAAAAATGTGATAAAAATGTCACAGTATAGTATGTCGTCAAAAACGTCAAAAAAATATCACAGTATAGTATGTCGTCAAAAATGCCAAAAAAATGTCACAGTGTAGTATGTCGTCAAAAATGCCAAAAAAAGTCATAGTATAGTATGTCGTCAAAAATGTCACAAAAACGTCATAGTATAGTATGTCGTCAAAAATGTCACAAAAACGTCATAGTATAGTATGTCGTCAAAAATGTCACAAAAACGTCATAGTATAGTATGTCGTCAAAAATGCCAAAAAAATGTCACAGTGTAGTATGTCGTCAAAAATGCCAAAAAAAGTCATAGTATAGTATGACGTCAAAAATATAAAAAAAACGTCATAGTATAGCATGTGGTCAAAAATGTGATAAAAACGTCATAGTATAGTATGTGGTCAAAAATGTCACAAAAACGTCATAGTATAGTATGTCGTCAAAAATATAAAAAAAACGTCATAGTACAGTATGACGTCAAAAATGTCAAAAAAAAAGTCATAGTATAGTATGTGGTCAAAAATGTCACAAAAACGTCATAGTATAGTATGTCGTCAAAAATATAAAAAAAACGTCATAGTATAGTATGTGGTCAAAAATGTGATAAAAACGTCATAGTATAGTATGACGTCAAAAATATAAAAAAAACGTCATAGTATAGTATGTGGTCAAAAATGTGATTAAAACGTCATAGTATAGTATGTCGTCAAAAATGTCACAAAAACGTCATAGTATAGTATGTCGTCAAAAATATAAAAAAAACGTCATAGTATAGTATGTGGTCAAAAATGTGATAAAAACGTCATAGTATAGTATGTGGTCAAAAATGTGATTAAAACGTCATAGTACAGTATGTCGTCAAAAATGTCACAAAAACGTCATAGTATAGTATGTCGTCAAAAATATAAAAAAAACGTCATAGTACAGTATGACGTCAAAAATGTCAAAAAAATCGTCATAGTATAGTATGTGGTCAAAAATGTGATTAAAACGTCATAGTATAGTATGTGGTCAAAAATGTGATAAAAACGTCATAGTATAGTATGACGTCAAAAATATAAAAAAAACGTCATAGTATAGTATGTGGTCAAAAATGTGATTAAAACGTCATAGTACAGTATGTCGTCAAAAATGTCACAAAAACGTCATAGTATAGTATGTCGTCAAAAATATAAAAAAAACGTCATAGTACAGTATGACGTCAAAAATGTCAAAAAAAACGTCATAGTATAGTATGTGGTCAAAAATGTGATTAAAACGTCATAGTATAGTATGTGGTCAAAAATGTGATAAAAACGTCATAGTATAGTATGACGTCAAAAATGTCACAAATACGTCATAGTATAGTATGTCGTCAAAAATGCCAAAAAAAGTCATAGTATAGTATGTCGTCAAAAATGTCACAAAAACGTCATAGTATAGTATGTCGTCAAAAATGCCAAAAAAATGTCACAGTGTAGTATGTCGTCAAAAATGCCAAAAAAGTCATAGTATAGTATGACGTCAAAAATATAAAAAAAACGTCATAGTATAGCATGTGGTCAAAAATGTGATAAAAACGTCACAGTATAGTATGTGGTCAAAAATGTCACAAAAACGTCATAGTATAGTATGTCGTCAAAAATATAAAAAAAACGTCATAGTACAGTATGACGTCAAAAATGTCAAAAAAAAAGTCATAGTATAGTATGTGGTCAAAAATGTCACAAAAACGTCATAGTATAGTATGTCGTCAAAAATATAAAAAAAACGTCATAGTATAGTAAGTGGTCAAAAATGTCACAAAAACGTCATAGTATAGTATGACGTCAAAAATATAAAAAAAACGTCATAGTATAGTATGTGGTCAAAAATGTGATTAAAACGTCATAGTACAGTATGACGTCAAAAATGTCACAAAAACGTCATAGTATACTATGTGGTCAAAAATGTGATAAAAACGTCATAGTATAGTATGTCGTCAAAAATGTCACAAAAACGTCATAGTATAGTATGTCGTCAAAAATGTCACAAAAACGTCACAGTGTAGTATGTCGTCAAAAATGCCAAAAAAATGTCACAGTGTAGTATGTCGTCAAAAATGCCAAAAAAAGTCATAGTGTAGTATGTGGTCAAAAATATAAAAAAAACGTCATAGTATAGTATGTGGTCAAAAATGTGATAAAAACGTCATAGTATAGTATGTGGTCAAAAATGTGATTAAAACGTCATAGTATAATATGTGGTCAAAAATGTGATAAAAACGTCATAGTACAGTATGACGTCAAAAATGTCAAAAAAAAAGTCATAGTATAGTATGTGGTCAAAAATGTCACAAAAACGTCATAGTACAGTATGACGTCAAAAATGTAAAAAAAACCGTCATAGTATAGTATGTGGTCAAAAATGTGATAAAAACATCATAGTATAGTATGTCGTCAAAAATGTCACAAAAACATCATAGTACAGTATGACGTAAAAAATGTAAAAAAAACCGTCATAGTATAGTATGTGGTCAAAAATGTGATAAAAACGTCATAGTATAGTATGTCGTAAAAATGTCACAAAAACATCATAGTACAGTATGTCGTCAAAAATATAAAAAAAACGTCATAGTACAGTATGACGTCAAAAATGTCAAAAAAAACGTCATAGTATAGTATGTGGTCAAAAATGTGATAAAAACGTCATAGTATAGTATGACGTCAAAAATGTCACAAAAACGTCATAGTATAGTATGTGGTCAAAAATGTCAAAAAAAAAGTCATAGTATAGTATGTGGTCAAAAATGTCACAAAAACGTCATAGTATAGTATGACGTCAAAAATATAAAAAAAAACGTCATAGTACAGTATGACGTCAAAAATGTCAAAAAAAAAGTCATAGTATAGGATGTGGTCAAAAATGTCACAAAAACGTCATAGTATAGTATGTCGTCAAAAATGTGATAAAAACGTCATAGTATAGTATGTGGTCAAAAATGTGATTAAAACGTCATAGTATAGTATGTCGTCAAAAATGTCACAAAAACGTCATAGTATAGTATGTCGTCAAAAATATAAAAAAAACGTCATAGTACAGTATGACGTAAAAAAATGTAAAAAAAAACGTCATAGTATAGTATGTGGTCAAAAATGTCACAAAAACGTCATAGTATAGTATGACGTCAAAAATGTAAAAAAAAACGTCATAGTACAGTATGTGGTCAAAAATGTCACAAAAACGTCATAGTACAGTATGACGTCAAAAATGTAAAAAAAAACGTCATAGTATAGTATGTGGTCAAAAATGTGATAAAAACGTCATAGTATAGTATGACGTCAAAAATATAAAAAAAACGTCATAGTATAGTATGTGGTCAAAAATGTGATTAAAACGTCATAGTACAGTATGTCGTCAAAAATGTCACAAAAACGTCATAGTATAGTATGTCGTCAAAAATATAAAAAAAACGTCATAGTACAGTATGACGTCAAAAATGTCAAAAAAAACGTCATAGTATAGTATGTGGTCAAAAATGTGATTAAAACGTCATAGTATAGTATGTCGTCAAAAATGTCACAAATACGTCATAGTATAGTATGTGGTCAAAAATGTGATAAAAACGTCATACTATAGTATGACGTCAAAAATGTCACAAATACGTCATAGTATAGTATGTCGTCAAAAATGTCACAAAAACGTCATAGTATAGTATGTCGTCAAAAATGTCACAAAAACGTCATAGTATAGTATGTGGTCAAAATGTGATTAAAACGTCATAGTATAGTATGTGGTCAAAAATGTGATTAAAACGTCATAGTACAGTATGACGTCAAAAATGTCAAAAAAAAAGTCATAGTATAGTATGTGGTCAAAAATGTCACAAAAACGTCATAGTATAGTATGTGGTCAAAAATGTCGAAAAAACGTCATAGTATAGTATGACGTCAAAAATGTCAAAAAAACGTCATAGTATAGTATGTGGTCAAAAATGTCAAAAAAACGTCATAGTATAGTATGTCGTCAAAAATGTCAAAAAAACGTCATAGTATAGTATGTCGTCAAAAATGACAAAAAAAACGTCATAGTACAGTATGACGTCAAAAATGTCAAAAAAAACGTCATAGTATAGTATGTGGTCAAAAATGTGATTAAAACGTCATAGTACAGTATGACGTCAAAAATGTAAAAAAAAACGTCATAGTATAGTATGTGGTCAAAAATGTGATAAAAACGTCATAGTATAGTATGACGTCAAAAATGTCACAAATACGTCATAGTATAGTATGACGTCAAAAATGTCACAAAAACGTCATAGTATAGTATGACGTCAAAAATGTAAAAAAAAACGTCATAGTATAGTATGTGGTCAAAAATGTGATAAAAACGTCATAGTACAGTATGACGTCAAAAATATAAAAAAAACGTCATAGTATAGTATGTGGTCAAAAATGTCACAAAAACGTCATAGTACAGTATGACGTCAAAAATATAAAAAAAACGTCATAGTATAGTATGTGGTCAAAAATGTCACAAAAACGTCATAGTATAGTATGTGGTCAAAAATATAAAAAAAACGTCATAGTACAGTATGACGTCAAAAATATAAAAAAAACGTCATAGTATAGTATGTGGTCAAAAATGTGATAAAAACGTCATAGTATAGTATGTCGTCAAAAATATAAAAAAAACGTCATAGTACAGTATGACGTCAAAAATGTCAAAAAAAAAGTCATAGTATAGTATGTGGTCAAAAATGTCACAAAAACGTCATAGTATAGTATGTCGTCAAAAATATAAAAAAAACGTCATAGTATAGTATGTGGTCAAAAATGTGATAAAAACGTCATAGTATAGTATGACGTCAAAAATATAAAAAAAACGTCATAGTATAGTATGTGGTCAAAAATGTGATTAAAACGTCATAGTACAGTATGACGTCAAAAATGTCACAAAAACGTCATAGTATAGTATGTGGTCAAAAATGTGATAAAAACGTCATAGTATAGTATGTCGTCAAAAATGTCACAAAAACGTCATAGTATAGTATGTCGTCAAAAATATAAAAAAAAACGTCATAGTACAGTATGACGTAAAAAATGTCAAAAAAAAACGTCATAGTATAGTATGTGGTCAAAAATGTCACAAAAACGTCATAGTATAGTATGACGTCAAAAATGTCAAAAAAAAACGTCATAGTATAGTATGTGGTCAAAAATATAAAGAAAACGTCATAGTATAGTATGACGTAAAAAATGTCAAAAAAAACGTCATAGTATAGTATGTGGTCAAAAATATAAAGAAAACGTCATAGTATAGTATGACGTAAAAAATGTAAAAAAAAAACGTCATAGTATAGTATGTGGTCAAAAATATAAAGAAAACGTCATAGTATAGTATGTGGTCAAAAATATAAAAAAAACGTCATAGTACAGTATGACGTAAAAAATGTCAAAAAAAAACGTCATAGTATAGTATGTGGTCAAAAATATAAAGAAAACGTCATAGTATAGTATGTGGTCAAAAATGTGATAAAAACGTCATAGTATAGTATGTGGTCAAAAATGTGATTAAAACGTCATAGTATAGTATGACGTCAAAAATGTAAAAAAAAACGTCATAGTATAGTATGTGGTCAAAAATATAAAAAAAACATCATAGTATAGTATGTGGTCAAAAATGTGATTAAAACGTCATAGTACAGTATGTCGTCAAAAATGTCACAAAAACGTCATAGTATAGTATGTCGTCAAAAATATAAAAAAAACGTCATAGTACAGTATGACGTCAAAAATATAAAAAAAACGTCATAGTATAGTATGTGGTCAAAAATGTGATTAAAACGTCATAGTATAGCATGTCGTCAAAAATATAAAAAAAACGTCATAGTATAGTATGTGGTCAAAATGTGATTAAAACGTCATAGTACAGTATGACGTCAAAAATGTCAAAAAAACGTCATAGTATAGTATGTGGTCAAAAATGTGATAAAAACGTCATAGTACAGTATGACGTCAAAAATGTCAAAAAAACGTCATAGTATAGTATGTGGTCAAAAATGTGATAAAAACGTCATAGTACAGTATGACGTCAAAAATGTAAAAAAAAAATGCCACATTATAGTATGTCGTCAACAAAGTGATAAAATTGTCATAGTATAGTATGTCATTAAAAAGTCATAATATAGATGTCATAAAAAAGTCATAGTATAGCATGTCTTAATATAAAACGATTGTTTAGTAAAACATAATAGATAAAATGTTGGTTGAATAGCAAACAAGCTCACTTCCCAGACCCATCCTTTTAACAGTGGAGCAGATTTGATAAAACCGAGCCTAATCGTGTAATGAGAACTACTCCCCCTTCCTCATTACTAAAGCAAATGTCTTTCCTTTTGTTCCTGTAGACAAACTCTTCGAATGTGGATGTACTTTATGCCAACAAAGCCATTCTGGAAGACGAAGGAGTGACACATTCTTCAAAAGATGCAGTTTATGACAATAAAGCCATTCTGGAAGGGGAAGGAGTAGATGAGGAAGACCCTCTCCACTATGCAAAAGTGGACTTTGCTAAACTCCAGGCCAAATCTCAGGGTAAGTTTGGGGAAGGAGAGATCAGAGGCCTGGCCTCCAAGACGTCTGAGTACGCTGAGATCCGTCTGCAGTCCCGAGGAAGCAACGGAGACACAAAGGAAGAAGAGACAGTTGCTGACACTGATTTGGGACAAGAGAAGGACACTGATGGTCTTATAGTAGATGAAAAGGTTACGGATTAACGATAGGGAAAATAATATTTAAAACACAGGATTCTGGGCTTTAAACAGCTACGAAACTTTACCAGGTCCCACTTTAGTTTTATTACAGTCAGCTGAGCTCAAGAAGTCCGCAGCAGTTGAGGCAGAAACTCCACTGCAGGCAACCTCATTTAAAGTCAGTAAAACACACTGGTGGCTTCAAGGTTAGCTCTGAACTTTTGTCACTGTAACTCGTTTTGTTTCTCTTTACTGAAAAATGCAAAACAAAATAACCATTAAAGTTAATAACAGCAATGCTCCCTTCATACTCATGACCTTCAGAAAAATGCTGCCATTTTTATCATGCCTGTTTATATTCATATCTCAATGCTAACTTTACTTAATTTATCATTTAAAACCCTTTTGCAGAGGAAGGAAGCATCTACACAGAGTTTTTACACACAGTCTTTTATTGACAATTTTGTGTTTATTTTGTGTTGAAGTTCCAGTTTGTAGGATTTAGTGGCATCTAGCAGAGATGTTTCAGAACTGAAATTTCTCCCATGTGCCAAGCACAAAAACGTGAATTGCCCTAAGTAGAATTTTTGTATTTCTCCTCTTGTTACTTTAAAACAAAATGGCAGACTTTGGGGAAGAGTACCTGCCCTGTATGTACATACAAACAACTGATTCTAAGGTAAAGAAAACAATGATTTTTGTTTTCAGACGATTAAAAACTAATGAAAACATAGTAATGAATATTATATACCATTTCCACCAATAGATGCCCCTAAATCCCACACACTGGACTTTTAAAATTTGTAAATGTTTGTGCTTGTATAAAAAAAAACAAAGAAAGACATTCTTTCTGTCACATAGTTACATACAAAAGCTGATCTCAAACCTGTTATGAAATGGTGCATTATTCATATGATGCATTGTTTTGCTGCTGCACAGCATGAAAACATTAAAGCCATTTCACCTTCTGCTGTTCATAAATGTCATAATGTCAATAAATTTTTACAAATATGTACATCTGCTCATGCATACTTTTTTGTTTAATTCAGTACTCTGTTGGTATTTGTTACTGCATGCTCACTGAAGCAAAGAGAGGCACCAAAAATGTTATATTTGGAGTGAAAAAACAACAAAGTGATTAAAACGTCATAGTATAGTATGTCGTCAAAAATGCCAAAAAAAAAGTCATAGTATACTATGTGGTCAAAAATGTCAAAAAAAATGTCATAGTATAGTATGTCGTCAAAAATGTCACAAAAACGTCATAGTATAGTATGTCGTCAAAAATGTCAAAAAAACGTCGTAGTGTAGTATGGGGTCAAATATGCCAAAAAAACGTCATAGTATAGTATGTCGTCAAAAATGTGATAAAAATGTCACAGTATAGTATGTCGTCAAAAACGTCAAAAAAATATCACAGTATAGTATGTCGTCAAAAATGCCAAAAAAATGTCACAGTGTAGTATGTCGTCAAAAATGCCAAAAAAAGTCATAGTATAGTATGTCGTCAAAAATGTCACAAAAACGTCATAGTATAGTATGTCGTCAAAAATGTCACAAAAACGTCATAGTATAGTATGTCGTCAAAAATGTCACAAAAACGTCATAGTATAGTATGTCGTCAAAAATGCCAAAAAAATGTCACAGTGTAGTATGTCGTCAAAAATGCCAAAAAAAGTCATAGTATAGTATGACGTCAAAAATATAAAAAAAACGTCATAGTATAGCATGTGGTCAAAAATGTGATAAAAACATCATAGTATAGTATGTGGTCAAAAATGTCACAAAAACGTCATAGTATAGTATGTCGTCAAAAATATAAAAAAAAACGTCATAGTACAGTATGACGTCAAAAATGTCAAAAAAAAAGTCATAGTATAGTATGTGGTCAAAAATGTCACAAAAACGTCATAGTATAGTATGTCGTCAAAAATATAAAAAAAACGTCATAGTATAGTATGTGGTCAAAAATGTGATAAAAACGTCATAGTATAGTATGACGTCAAAAATATAAAAAAAACGTCATAGTATAGTATGTGGTCAAAAATGTGATTAAAACGTCATAGTATAGTATGTCGTCAAAAATGTCACAAAAACGTCATAGTATAGTATGTCGTCAAAAATGTCACAAAAACGTCATAGTATAGTATGTCGTCAAAAATATAAAAAAAACGTCATAGTATAGTATGTGGTCAAAAATGTGATTAAAACGTCATAGTACAGTATGTCGTCAAAAATGTCACAAAAA
The DNA here is from genome assembly GCA_019142605.1 of Cephalopholis sonnerati. Taxonomy (NCBI): domain Eukaryota; kingdom Metazoa; phylum Chordata; class Actinopteri; order Perciformes; family Serranidae; genus Cephalopholis; species Cephalopholis sonnerati. The sequence goes on along the minus strand of JAGQAX010000008.1, from coordinate 24,533,943 downwards.
CGTCATAGTATAGTATGTCGTCAAAAATATAAAAAAAACGTCATAGTACAGTATGACGTCAAAAA